>MU846326.1:5044-42169 GCA_030867225.1 Colletotrichum caudatum
GGGGGAGGCGGCGGAGGTGTCGATGTGGACGTTGGCCGCGGAGGAGGAGGGGGCGGCAGAGGTGTCGATGTGGATGTTGGCCGTGGAGGAGGAGGAGGAGGAGGCGGTGTTGATGTCGAGGTTGGCGGCGGAGGAGGAGGAGGCGGTGGCGGCCGTATCGTCGTCACAACCAGGGCCGTCGTGCTCGTCTCCTCTAGAGCAGTGGGGAGTACGGCTATGAAGGACGTGGCGCCTTGAAGCTGCCTCTCTTCAAGCTGCGGCCGTTCCTTGACAGGACCAAAGCGAAGTCCTGATGCCACTGCTGCTGCTGCTGCTATAATAGCGATTTGTATCAGCCTCATATTAGTTTGTGAGCTATACGAGGGCGTGTTCTGCCTCTTGCTCTATCTCTATCTCTCGGTTCTCTCAGATGCGATGAAAGTAGTTTTTCAAGCCATGCCAGCATGTGGCGTTGTCGTCAAGTGAACAAGGTCAGAACACCCCGGGCGACGATCAAGAGAAGATTGTAAAATCAGAAAAAAATAAGAAATGCACCTACACAGAATGAACAGTGTCCAAAGATATGTGATCGATGGATATGGCTGAGAGGTAGGGGCGGGGCGGGGGGGGGGGGGGGGGGGGGGGAGGGTTGATGGAAGGTTAATCAAGGTTGTCGCTCTCGAGCAAGCCTGGTCCCTGTCGGTAG
The DNA here is from genome assembly GCA_030867225.1 of Colletotrichum caudatum. Lineage (NCBI taxonomy): Eukaryota > Fungi > Ascomycota > Sordariomycetes > Glomerellales > Glomerellaceae > Colletotrichum > Colletotrichum caudatum. Next base: position 5,730 of record MU846326.1, read on the forward strand.
CGTCGGCCAGGAACATGGGCGACTCGATTACTACTAGTTCAAAGAGGCGAGCGCAGTCGATCCAAAAGCAGTCGGAATGTGTGGCATCCCGGGAGTTGGACGAGGCCGTGTCAAGTCCCTCCCTCGTGGCGTGCGTCACTCGGATCTGTGTGTAGGTTGACAGAGTTAGAGAAAAGGTTTCAGCAGCAAGGCCTGTCCACCAACCTGCGCGCATGCATGCATGCCTCACCTAGTGCATCCCGACCTGCATCATCATCATCTAGCGGCACGAATCTGTAGTCCGATCTCTCAGTGCTCACTCAGAGTTGGTTGGTCGAGTGCGAGGGTAGCACACTCCCCCCGATTGAGCCACTTCCTTCGGGACGCAGCCCAAAATCACGTCTCGTATAGTCAAAGGGTATTAATGTTCCGAGGCAACCTCGTGAGAGAGAGCGCGCGCGGGGGACATGAGATGACCGTCCGACATGGCCGAGCCTGTATCCTATTCTCCTCCTACTCGCCAGACAGGGACAGGAGATCATATACTAAACGAAACTTCCACTGCGCAGAGCGTTGGACGGGAGCGTGCAGGAGAGCTCGGCAAGACGGGCCTGATGATCACCAATCCACCGCCATCAACGCCAGTGAGGAAAGCCCACTGAATCGCGGTTCTCTGTCCGAGGAGGGGAAACAAATGCGGTGCAAGCCTGACCTGGGCCGGGCCGTATTCGGCAGGATTCCCTACCCAAACCTTGGATACGGATACGGGTTCGTCCCTTGCATGGCGGGATTCGATAGGAAAGTTTGTTAACCACCGACCACCCTCAACGCCAATCGTGTCGTGCGTTGTAAAGCTCTCAATCCTTCTAGGCGCAGCCCTGGGAAGCGTGTCACTGGAAAGGTTAGCAAAAAAGGCCTTCGAGATGTCCGTCCGCCCCAAATCGCCAATATTTCGGACAATTGCTTGTCACCAAGATGGCAAGCGAGCGCGTATACTGAGCTGCTTGACATGCACCTAGCCAATGCGCTGGTCGGGTCCATGGCCGACAAGTGATTTTGAAATCTCGTCAGCCAACGATCATTTGGGCTACAAAAGTTTCATCAATGAATCGGCGTTGCTCTCGACGGCGTAGTCGGGCCTTAAGAAGGAGGCTGATGGAGCGAGTCCCATATCCTTGGCCCGCCACAGGGGTCATCCCTGGCCCGTCTACTACGACTATGAGATTGTGAGTTTATCCTCGATCGATGTCTGTGTGAAGATGCTCGAATGGGCAATCAATGGCAGCTACCGTGAGGTACGAGCTCATGGCGGCGCCCAGCAGAGTCGTGCGAGTACAGAACAAGGGCAACACGCGGTTATAGATACACGGCAAAAGTATCATGCTCGATACCCGAAACAATCCAAGGCTCTATAAAAATACCGTAGAGGTATCGGGGTCAACGGTGGCCACACGACATCAGACGTGACACAAGGATAAGATGGGGGTGCCTCCAGGTCAGCTACGACGCATAACCTAATAACAATACCTTCCAGTAATGAATGTGTCCCTACTCATGAAGGATGGATATCACTTGCATGCGACTCTGTTGGTGAGTCCCATCTCTGCCGATCATTCCTCTGCTTTTTAGTGCCGAAAAGTCCAGCTCAAGCTCTGAAGTTTCCATCAAGTCACTTTGCGGCTTTCATCGCCGTGTGCTTGCGGTGCCCATCACACTCAGCCGCGATCCTGCGGACTCGACGGCGCCCGTGGCATTGCCGAGATGCTGATCGGGACGTAAAGGAGTTCGGCACGGCCCCGCTCTCCAGGGCCGGATATGGTTATCTCGAGAAACATGGTTGTGGACGGCAATGTAACCAGGGAATGCTCAGAACAGGAGGGTTGATACATGCTGTATCAGCTATTCTGTAGTTGTCGAATCATGGCCGAGCTGCTTATCGAGTGCCGTCGGAACAGCAGTGACGTTGCGCCATCAGCGGCACACAAACGCGAACTCTGATATGCTAACCGAGGTTTCCATTCGTCGTGCCCTACCGAGAATGATAAACCAAGTATGGGAGAGGGAAGCATCACGTGCTTGGAGACCATCATTGGTTTACGGTTACGCCTCTTGTAACCAAGAATTCAGATCATGCTTTGTAGCTTGCATCCTCGGGGTAGGTGTTGACTCTGTGTATGGCTTGGGAGGGGGAGGGCAGTTGACAAACTGCCTCTTCAGTAAACACACCAGCTTCCACCATTTTCCTCATTTCTGTTGCTGTTTCGACGAGCGTATACACAACGCTCAGGTAATCCTACCAGAAGCCCAGAGAGCCGCCAGTCAGACTTCAGCCCCCCCCCCCCCCCCGCGCGGACTTCTGCAGCCTCTCTCGATCAGTTATGTCCACGCCGGTACAGGGATATGTCGGTATGCCTGCAGATGGCGTTGAAAGCAACTCGAAGGTGGTACTTGTCGCCCTGGTGATTCTAGTTGGGTTCATTCTGCCACGGCTTCGTCTGCAGGGAATGTGACAGCTCCATCACTGTAACCTGCGTAGTCAACCTGTGAATCGCGGCATCAATCCGAATATAAGCCGGCTCCAAAGAACCATCACCTTCTGGTTCTGAACGTCCAACATCCTCCGGCACAACCCGCATCTGACGGGAAAAGACGGCCGGCCTTTTAGGTTTTCATCGAAGCCAGTTTCCCGCTGGTCTCCCTCACTAGTAGTATGACACACGCCCCAAAACCTGCCCACGGACGTTGATGCACTCCTGCTTCGCACTATCTCGGGCCACCAGCGCTGAGCCACACCCGCATTCTGGAAGACGTGCCTCTATCGTTGGCAACCACGAGGGCCCAGGTTGGCGATCCGCCGGCTGGGCTGCCGGTCGGGGCCCAACATCTCATCTTTTGTCCCAACACGTGCCGGAACCCCAGAGGCTCGTCCTCGCAGAAAGGCGAGTCTCTGCAGAGAACCATGGAAGTTATGTTCTGCCGGGGGCATGAGAACATCATCGCCACCATACAGCGAGGGCTTCCGGGTTTACCACGATACAATAATATAACAAAACTGTAATCAACTTGGTGCTTTTTTTCCATTTTTTTTTTCCATGTTGAACTGTTCTCGGTGATCTTCCGGCGGGTGTACAGCACACGTTGACATTCAGAAATTCGCGTGTCCAACCAAAGCCTGCGTGATGATGCAGAGTCAGTCTCGATCCCGGTCTTCGAGAACACAAACCGCCAACGACCTAACAAGAGACCGAAACACACGAGAGATGGGAGAGGCCTCGCCTCACGCAGCAGCCCGCTCCTTGACGTGGTTCTTCGTCGCATGTGCCGCGGGCCGTTTGGAAAAGCGGCCACCCCGCCAAGGAACCATCATCTTCCGACGCTACTTTGTCTGACGGGGTGACGGAGTTTGCAAAGGCCCGCGTTCACGGGGACGCGCTCGCTGACTGAGTTCGCAGAAAAAAGATGGAAAAAAACCCCGGTTAGGAAACGCGCATGTGTGTGTGTGTTCTGAAGTTTGCTGATGTAACTTGTGACACCGTCGTCTCAATCCCCGGACTCGGCGACTGGCGGGAGATGTGGTAGCGTAGGGCAGCCGTACGCAGGCGCCGCATACGCTACCTGCGTCGTCGGCTCGGGCATCGTCCAAGAATGCGGCCATCTAGCGGAACTACTTGCCGCTTTCCGGTCAACCGGGGTATCTTGGTGATGTGGCCATATCAAAGGGTTCTGGTGTCCAGGGACGACAAATATGTAGGAAACAATGCCCTACCTACGCACCACACGTGAGAGAAGCGCGGAGCCCTCAACACTATAGGCCAGGGGGTATCTGCGGTATGAGATATAGACAGAACATGTTCCTTTAGGCACGTTCTTCTCCCCTGAAGAGTGGTGTGCTTTTCAGTAGGAACGTGGTAGGTAAATGTCTAGTCTTTGGAGGAGGACTGACATGTGCGCCCTCGGCTGCTATTAGCGCGGTAGCTACAGCAGCCGGCCTCTTTCATGGCCCTCGCACTTGACTCTCTGTTGGTTCTTATTGGTCAATTCACATACTATATGTTGCAGACCATGATAGGTGGCAGCATGGCGATGTCCCTTGCGTCGGTAGTTCAAACCCTTTCGGACTTTAGCGTCCTGGTGAGCCTGATGATTCCATGCGTCGGCGACACATAAAACCCGATGTAACATAAAACAAAAACGATACAAAGGGGGGAGGGGGGGGATAACGCGGGGTCGCGGGGTCGTGGGTTTGAACCCGCCATCTCTCCTGTTCAGCCACATATCTCGAATACATACCTGTCACTTACCAATCGGCACATCGCTTTGCGAGAGTCAACAGACGAGGTGTTGGGCGTCAAGTTCGAGAGGATCCCCTACGAGAAACAGCCAGAGCATCGAGAAGCGAATCCGTGTCACTGCACTGCACTGCACCCGCAACCTGGCCGAAGCAGCCGTGTCTCCAAAGCACCAGCCGCCATGCCGTCCGAGAACTTGCTCCCGAGACCGCCGTACGACCCTCAGCTGGTCGCGGCGATGGGGCAACTCCCGCCGTACCCTCGGACTCCAGACGAGATCGTCAAGGGGCGACAGCTGCGCGCCGGCAGGACGGCCCCCGCGCAGGCAGCCATACGCGGCGACGAGGGTCTGCTGGTGGAGGACCGCAAGATCCCGGGACCAGGCGGCGGCGAGCTCCCCCTCGTCATCCTCCAGTCCCGGAACCCGGGGACGGCGAGCGGCGGGCGTCCGGGGATCGTCTACTTCCACCCCGGCGGGATGGTGCTCGGCGACGCGTTCCTCGCGATAGAGCCGTTCGTCCGGATGGCCAAGGAGCTCGACGCGGTCGTCGTCAGCGCCGAGTACCGGCTCGCCCCCGAGCACCCGGCGCCGGCGCCCCAGGACGACTGCTACGCGGCGCTGGTCTGGACGAGCGGGCACGCGGCGGCGCTCGGCATCGACCCGGCGCGCCTCATGGTGGCGGGGGTCTCGGGGGGCGGCGGGCTCGCGGCGGGCGCGGCGCTGAGGGCGCGCGACGAGGCCGGCGGCGGGGGGCCGAGGCTCTGCGCCCAGCTGCTGGTGTACCCAATGCTCGACGACCGCGACAGGGGCGCGTCCAAGAAGCAGTTCAGGGACGAGGCGGGGGCCTACGACGCCACGGACAACGAGGGGGCCTGGAGGTGCGTGCTGGGGGACAGGGCGGGCGTCGAGGGCGCGGACGTCAGCCCCTACGTCGCGCCGGCCAGGGCGGCGGACCTGTCGGGCCTGCCCCCGGCGTACATCGACGTCGGGACCGCGGAGCCCTTCAGGGACGAGAACGTGGCGTACGCAACCAGGCTGTGGGACAGCGGCGTGCAGGCGGACCTGCACGTCTGGAGCGGCGGCTTCCACGGCTTCGACCTGATGGGGCTGGCCGTCGGGTCCGAGGTGGCCGAGGCCGCCCTCGAGACGCGAATGGGATGGGTGAGGCGGGTGCTGGGCAAGCGCTAGAAAAGCGCCTTTTCGCGGCACGTCGTTTTCGGATATCTTAACACAGAGAGGCAGCAAGCCGGTAGCGCGTATGCGGACGACACGTCGGCGGGTTCTCGATGGTTTCTTGCCAAGCTGCCGTGCTTGGTCGTCCCAAACATGAGCGAGCCATCGTGCCCCGGTGCCGGAAGTTCGAACCAGAGGGGAGGGGGGGGGTTAGGCCCCCCTTCATTCCGTCCGGACCAACAGCGGTCGAGTTCCTGAAGGCGGCATCAACGATGGCAATGCGGGAGGAGGGCTTGGCTTAGGGTAGCGAGACACAAAAGACGACAAGTCGGTTGGCATGAACGGGAAAGGCTCTACGACGACGAGAGCTCGCACGTGCAACATGTAGCCAAGTTTTTCCTCCCACTCAGCCACGTATCTGATGGCCGACAAACGAAACGGCCCGGTCTGAGCCTGATGTCTTGGAACGAAGATTGTTATGTAAACGCTGCAAGCCGGGCCGCTCAAACACCACAGGCGCGCTTCTTCCCAGCGTCGTGCTGCTTGCTATCCCCCTTGGTGCCAAGATATGTACGCCGGTCCGTACTCCTTGGACGATGGAAACGGACGGCTGGCTCCCTTCTGCCAGGACTAGCGGCCGCTTCACGCCAACCTCGCCTTAGTTGCAGACGGCGCGCGCGCGCGCGGCTGTGTACTGCAAAGGAAATCACAGTCCACGGATGCCCCCCCCCCTCTCGCCTCCTTCTTTCTCACGGCCCCTTTACTGTACAGACGTCATGACGGTGGTCGTTGAAGCGCCAAAGCACAGCGCGGTCAATGTGTCGACAGGTGTCTCTGGCGACATCGGATGAAAGAGGGGGCAACCGGCAGGAAAACAGGCACGCAGAGGTGTCGAGGACACGCGTCTCCACAGGAAAGAGGGGGAAGACGACGGCATAAGCTTCGGGTTCCTGCGTCTGGGGGGGGCAGAGGAGATCCGGGGGAGCCCGTGGGACGGCGGGGGGATGCATGTGCGCCTTTCCCGTTTCAGGGGGTCGGACGGGGTACGACAATGTTCCGCATCTCCCGTCAATGCGGGCCATCGAGACATGGAGGTGGGCTACCCAGTAGAAGATGCGAGGGGGGGCCACTTCAGTGCAGAGAAGGGAGGGAGGAGGAGACGCGGGTCAGCCGAGTACCGACTGGAGAAGCGCGCGATTCGAGACGCCCTCCGCGCGTTGACCAGCCGGGACAGCAGACTCCCGTGGCTGGGGTCTGCTTCGGCACGGCCAGCCGAGTGATCTGCGTCGACGATCATGCCGACTCGTCGTCGGTGGCGTTGGCTCACGGGTGACTGCTCTGAATGTGGCCGAGTTCCGCCGTCTTCTCCCCAAACGGCTTTCATCGCTGATGGCGGGATGAGGGGAGGGGTGGCTTGTTGTCGTGTAGAAATGGTTTCCTTGCGTACGTGATACGTGTACCCAAGTATGTCCATTCGAGGATGCCATAAGAGTACATCTATTCGAGTATATCTATTCGGGTGTACTTGTTCAAGCATGCCACCCGAGCATAGGTATCCGTCCAAGCACAACCATTCGAGTATTCCCATACAAATGCGCCCGTTGGGTTCGCACCATGTCCAGCCCATAGCAGGGCCGGGTCTTCGTTGCGAGTCTGGGCCGAGCGGGGCTTTTTCCTTTCGTCTCGCCTTTCCCTGGAAGGCGTTCTCGCTCTCCCTCGACGTTTCCAGGGAACGATGACCGTTCTTTCGAAACGGAGACCGAAGGGGCCGTTACTCGTAAAGAGCGCTTCCGACTTTCGTTTCTGCCCGGACAGGAACCCACCCTGAACAGAGAGAGCATGGGCGCGGGGACCGGATTGCCATTGCTGGCAAGCAGCGGCGGCGGCCAGTGTTCGTGCTCTGGCTCACCCGCCGGATGCGGAAGCGGGAATGGGGTGGTTCGCGTAGGAAACGACGGCCGCTCTATCGGCTCTGGATCCCGGCGTCGGGCCATGCCACGCGTTTCTGGCACCCCCGGCAAGGAAGTCTCGGAAGCGCGAGGGCTCGCTGGGCGTATCCCTCGTCGTTCGACCGATGGGCCGGGCATGGTTTTCCCTGGCAGCCCGTGAAATACCACACGCCTGGTATGGTATGGTATGGTCCGGCAGCCTCGGTGTCTTGGTTGGGCAAGATGATTGCCCCTTGACATGCACTTCCGCACATCTCGCAGCGCTGAACCGTGAAGGCAGCCCAATCAAAGGTTGGCTAGCCCGCCCGCGGAGAATGGTGCTTGTGTCGTAGTGCGCCGTGGCTTTTCGGCTCTGAACAAGGCGGGTAGAGAGGCAAGCGAAGGTGACTCTAGGGAAGTTAGACCTTCAAACACATACCGGCATCATGACAAAAAGAAAAAAGAACCCTCAGCATTGGCGAGCTTTTCACGGGAGAGCAGAGGCCGGTTCACCTCGGCCAGGACTCGAACGTCTTGCTTACGACTCTCGCGGCCAGATGGGGAGATGCTTCGCTCTAGATGTACGGCGAATGGCGGCTACTTGGTTACTCCCAGCAGCCTATACAAAGCCAAGTAACGTAGTGTAGTGTAGCGTAGTGTTCGCCTCCTATCGTCTGGGTTCGTATAGAAAGACATGCACAGCTGCAACGAGAAGCTTTGCAGCTCTCTGGGAGGCAATGCTCCCGTCGCCCGCGGAGACCCGATGCGGTAAAAGCCCAGACTCTCTCTTCCTAGAGGAATGCTTCAAAGACATTCCACCATGACGCCCGCCAAACGGCGACCGGGATCAGCCTAACCCCCCGCCCCCCCCCCCCCCCCCCCCCCCCCCCCCCCCCCCCCCCCCCCCCCCGAAATACCCGCATGCGGACCAACACGCTGTCTTGAACCGCATGTGCCGGAGACGAAAAGAAAGAAAAAAAAAAGCATCCTATGATTTTCAGCGTCAGTGGTTGAGTCGTGGCCGACATCTTGATGGATAGAACCCCCTGGGGGGAGAAGATGGGGAGCACGATGACTCCATGACTTGCCTCCTCGCAAAGGCCGGCGGCTCTCTCCCGTCTTCCCGGCCTTTCTTCGCTCGCGAGGTGTTGCTCGCAACGAAGCAGCAGTAGACATTTGCCGAAGGCGCCTTCGAGCCGCCCCCGCCAAGGAGTATATCGTGTCTTGTCTGCTCGGCAATCGTACCGGTGTGTGTGTCCCCCCCCTTCTCTAGCACCGCGCGGTACGGCCGCACCCAGCACTGAAAGGGAGTGCGTTTGCGGCGGGGAGAGGGGTTCGACCGAACGCGGCCACACGATGGAAAATCCTTTGCAGATCCCCAGGACCGCCGTGGGTGGTGGCCCCTCGGTTCCAAATCTTCCTTGAGCCTCACCTATGCATGCGGAGGAGTCCTCTCCACCGAGGGCGGCCCCAAATTGTTCAAAGAAAAGACCAAGTCCTTGAACAAGAGGCGGTTGTGCCAACCCCCGCGGCGTGTCACCTTACTGCCCCGTCGCAGTCGCCCCCTTCTGCGCCTCCGGCTTGTCGTCGTCGTCCCTGGGCTTTGTTGAAGCTGACGAGTGTCGGCGAGCTAACGGGACTAGGTTTTTGCGGCTTGCCCGGGGGGAGGGGGGGAGGGCAAGCACCCCAAGTGCTTGTCTCGCCGACGGGCCGCCTCCTCGCCGACGCTCGTCGAGAATGTGTCGTCATGACCTCGCCGCCGGGCCACGGGCTTCGCATTCCTACCGGCCCCATGTGCGCGAACGGTCGCCTTTCATCTCACTACTTACCTCGAGCCGGGTCGCCGTGAGCGGCCGCGTTGGGAGGGGGGAGGAAAAAAGGGCGGAGGAAAACCCCGATCAACTTTGCAGCGTTCATATTCCAAACAGGTTTTTCCAAAAAAAAGGGGGCAGTTTTTTTGAACGTGGACCCCTTTTTCCACCTCCCCCTTCTGCTCGACTCTATCCCGCCATCTCGTACATTCGCACCGCCGGGAAAATACCCCTTGGACACGCGAACCGGGCATCGCAAGGGGGGCAACTCGGGCTTCCTCAGCAATGGTCGACGTCGACGTGGTGTTCGCCGGCAGGCTCGCGCGGGAGGGATGGAGTCTTTACGGCTTGGGCATCACTCTTGTCCTGCTTAGATTGTACGTCCCCCAGCTCTTGACATCTTCTTCCTTACCGGCCACGGAAAGAAAAGAAGAAAAACAAGCTCGAAAACACTCGTACTGACCAGCTTTGGGGGGGACTAGATACGCGAGAGCGAGAAGGCTGGGGGGCGTGGCCTACTACCAAGCCGACGACTACCTCGAGATCCTCGCCGCTGTACGTCTCCTGTCCGCGAAAGAAAGAAGAAAAAGAAGAAGAAGAAAAAAAAAAAAAAAAAAAGAAAAAAAAAAAGAGCCCCCGTTACCCGCTCACCCTCGTCCTCGGAGAGAAGGCTAACCTCGTCCTCGCCGTGCCCCCAGCTCTTCTACACCCTCCTCCTCGTGACCCTCAACAAGATCATCGACCAGGGCGGGTCAAACCTCGTGCCGCCCGAGCAGCTCGCCACCCTCACGCCGGAGGACGTCGCGGCGCGCGTCGCCGGGTCCAAGATCGTGCTCGTGTCGGAGCAGGCGATGCTCAACGTCATCTACACGCTCAAGGCGTGCGTGCTGGTCTTCTACACGCGGCTCACCCTCGGCCTCGCCGAGCGGCGCTTCGTCTACTGCCTCGCGGCCTACGTCGCGGCCGGGTGGGCGGCGACGCAGATCGCCATGCTCGCGGCCTGCCGCCCGCTGGCGGGGTACTGGGCCGTGCCGCCGCCCGACCCGCAGTGCGCGACGTACGAGCGGTACGCCGTGCTGCAGGGCTTCTTCAACGTCACGTCCGACGTGCTCATGCTGCTCGTGCCGCTGCCGCTCGTGTCGCGCATGCGCGTCGCCTGGCGGCAGAAGGCCGTGCTCGTCTTCGTCTTCGGCCTCGGGCTCGGCGTCGTCGCCGCCGCGCTGCTCACCAAGATCTTCAACCTGCGCGACCCCTACAGCCCCGACTACATGCTGTGGTACGTGCGCGAGACGAGCGTCGCCGTGTGCGTGTCGAACCTGCCGCTCGTGTGGCCGCTGCTGCGCGAGTGGTCGCCGTGGCTGCGCGGGCTGACGGCGCCGAGCGAGGTGGCGACCCCGTGGTCGGTCGTGCGGAGCAAGACGCCCGACGGGTCCTCGGCGGCGGGCCTTGCGGGGACGACGTTGCGCACCCAGCGCGGCGGCGGCGGCGGCAGCGGCCAGAAGGCAGGGACGACGATGGAGGAGGCCGCGAGGGGGGACATGTCTTTTGACGAGTTCCGAGACTGGCTGAACGCGGCAGACCGCGAGCTCCAGCGGCCGTCGGGCGGCCCGCATTCGCCCTCGATCCTGCGGCACACCGTGGGCGGACGGGGGGACGACCCCGAGGAGTCGCCACGGGGGAGGGGACTAGAGAGGCGGCGGTCGTCCCTCCCGGACATCTTCGTCATGGGCTGGGGAAGCCCCGAGCCGAACCCGCGGAGGATGACGGCGGAGCTGGACCCCGAACGGGGGTTGTTGTGGAGCTGCTTCGGCCCGGGACAGGGTCTGTACCCGGAGCCCAAGGCGCCGGATGCCAAGGCACCGCATGCTGGTGCGACCAAGTAACCGTCGCCCAGCCGTCGTTCGGGCCACCCGGGCATCGCCGGCGTGGACAGGAAACATTGACGGATAACCCCCTGTACCTGGTTTTGGGCGGCGGACAAGGATCCGCAACGTTTGGTAGTGAGAAGCTCGCATCATTTCGCATGCTTTTTCGGCAATGGTATCTATAACGGGGAAAAACATAAGGGCTACAGGGGGGGTATCGAAACAATTCCAAACGCGCGCAACCTCATTTCCTCTCTTCGGCCGTTGGCCGCATTCCTCGCAAGGCCTTTCCCTGCCACAGCTCCGGCATCATGACTCGGGGGTGCAGAGACCCGTGTAGCAGTCCCATCCATGGTGGCCACCACACGCTTCCTTGCCTACCACCACCAACACCCCCCTGCCATCATCAATTCAGCCAGCTCCAGGTGCCCTTCACTCTCCCCTCGCCCTTGTCGGCCAGCCGCTCAAAGACGGCCGGGCTCAGGTCCAGGTCGGTGGGCGCGCAGCCGGTGCAGCGGTCGACGACGGTCACGTCGACGGAGCCCTCGCCGTCGCGGCGGACGCGGATCTTCCTGCCGCACAGCGGGTTGGTGTTGGGGTTGCCGCCGCCCTGGACGGCGTCCCAGAGGTAGTGGGAGACGGAGACGATGGCGTCGCCGTCGCTGTTGGTCTTCCCGCAGGCGCCGAGCCCGACGCCGTAGTACGTCAGGTCGCCGGTATGCACGCCCCCCTTCGCGGGCAGGGGCAGGTCCTGCTTGCCGCGGCCGCCGCCGCCTCGCTTCGAGAGGCCGAGGCCCAGGGCGAGGGGCAGGACGAGAAGCAAGAGGACGGCGAGTGGCAGGACGACGAAGAGGAGGAACCGCTTGCGGGAGAGGCCGGCGTAGGTCTTGTGGGGGGGCAGCAGGGCGTCGAAGCGTGCGTGGAGAGAAGGATGCGTCTTTGGGGCAGCCGCCGCCGCTGGGGCAGCCGTGTAGGCATGATGGGAGTCGGTAGAGGAGGTGGTCTTCTCCTTGGCGTAGCCGTCGTCGGAAGCGGCGCGGTGGTGGAGGTGGTTCGGTGCAGCGGATGGTGGGACGAAGCGATCGAAGAGGGAGCGGCGCTTGTTGGCGGTGGGCGTCTCCCAATCGGGCGTCTGGTAGATTTGCGCCGGGCGCTGGACTGCGTGTTCCTCGTCGGCCATTGTGCTGTCGCGAGAGGCGCCGGCCAGTTCCTGTTCCGCAGGATCGACGGCAGCGTGGTTCTTTGAGTCGTGAAAGAACGCCTGGAGGACTTGTGATGCGGCAAACGAAAGAGCACAACGGCCGTGTCTTGGATCTCGTGGATGAGCGCGTGTGTGTGTGTGTGTGTGTGTGTTTGTAGTGTTGATGTTGATGTTGAGTCGCGGGCGCCGGTAGAAAGGGAGGGGAGCTCGGAGGCTTGAAAGGAAGACGGGAAACAATCAAGAGAGAGGGAGTGACGGTGTGATTCGCGGAATTCCCCCCTCGAGGCACAATCATGTCCCAGGGGGACGTGGACGACAAGTCGGAGGGACCGAACGAACGAGGGACTTTTGGGTTGGTTGGTTGGTTGGGAGGTTGACGATCATGTCCGCGTCCAGGATGGGAAACGAAACTTGATTTCAGCGATTGGATGTGGCGGGTGTGGCTGGTGTCATTGGTGGAGAACCAAGAGGGGAAGATGACCGTTTGGGGTGGCTGGTGAGGTTTGTCCTTTTTTGGTTAGTTCTGTTTCGCGGGGGGGGCGGGTACAGGTACGTATTGCTCTGGACCTGCAGGAACAGATCGGGTACGTACCTCGGTGGAGGTACGTATCTGCTACCTGCTTCAGTACCCGCCAAAGCCATCAATACTGCGATATCCAATAATTCGATATTCCAATACCCGATACCTTCAATAATGCCGTCTCACCCTCCTCCCATCCCATAAGAAACAAGACTCCAACCAAGCCCGCGTCTTACCATTGCCTGTAGATCATCCATGAATGGCGGAACCTGCGTCATGAAATCAAGTGATATCTCTTGTTAAAGTCTTGGTCCGACAGGTGTCTCTTGTGGCCTGTATCCGGCGTCTGCCGTTGTCTGGCAATTGTTTTATACTGAGCCATCAAAGCAGAAGAGACGCACTCATTTCCGGAGGTCTCAGTCTGCTCACTTGTGTTGCTTGTTTCAGTCGTATCTCATTTCTGGGATAATCGTCGATAAGGCAGGCCTCTTCGCGGCAAACGAGCTCGAAGCCAACGCCAGAGAGTATCTGCGTGGCCGCGGCCTGGCTGGTCTCATGACAATAATAGAGGACCATTCATGCATCCTCTCAAAGGGCGTTTCTTGGAGGGAGACCATCATCATCATCCTCATGAGCAGCAGCATCTTCGGTGCCGTCCGCATGCAAAGTCCTGTCGTCTCAGCCCTGCCGGAACTCTCTCTCCGTCTTGAGTCCGCCGGTCTAAGGATCAACCACGAGAACCCTGAACTGGAACTCCCTTCAAGCGAAGTTTCGACCCAGTAGAGGAGTATGACTCCAGACTCCCTTGTCGATTCTACCGATATACAGCGGCTACTCCGACGATGCGTCCCATGACAGCACCCGTGTCTCTGTGGCCTTGATCTTTGTCATGGCCTCGTATATCACTGCGGTCCCGATGCCACAAAACCCTGCGCACCCGCGGCAAATCTTGCAAACTGCTCGACAAACCGACGGCGTCTGCAACCGTGGACGGTAACCCGATTCGATTCGTTCTGGTTTGAACCGACACTCCAACAACGCCCGAGCGACGCGAACCGCCATGTTCTTCAGCTGCCGTCCCCGCCAGCCTCCGCGGCCGCCCCGGCCGCAGTGCATGTACGCCGGCTGCTCCCACCGCGCCTTGCGGTGCGACTCAAAGAGCGAGGGCAAAGCCATCCTCTCGCTCTACTGCAAAGATCGTCAGCAGTCCACCCCCCCAAAGAGCTCTCCCGGGAGTGATCCTGTGCTGACCCCTTTTCCCCCCACCCAGACGCCTGTCGGCAACGGCTGGGCGAGCTGATGTGCCCCAACTACAAGATGCCCGGCCTGTCCAAGTACTGCCAAGACCGTACGCGCTTCGTCGTCTCTTCCCTCTCCCGACCGGTGGGCAATCTCGCTGACGATGGGCTTCAAACCGCCAAAAAAGACCGCCGCTGCGAGAACCACGGCTGCCCGCAGCAACGCATCTGCGCCGACACCAGCCAGGACTGGCCATACTGTCAGAAACGTGAGCCCCTCCCCCTCCCCCCCCCCCCCCCCCTGTCTTGACATCTTGGTATGGATATACGCTGACCGTCAGTCTTCCCCCCCCCCCCTGCCCTCAGACACCTGCCTTGCCCAGGGATGCCACCAGAAGCGCGCCGCCGGCTCCCGGATGTGCACCCACCACACCCCCTTATGCCTCATCCCCGGCTGCGGCCACCCGCGCACCGACGACGGCCTCTACTGCGCCGGCCACAGCTGCGTCGACCGCGACTGCGGCGGCGTCATCAACGGCGGGCATTGGTGCGAGGACCATCGGCTCTGTCGGACCGAAGGCTGCGGCCAGCCGAGGGCCGTCACCGCGGGTGGCGGGTTCGAGGACGTCTGCTGGCAGCGTGAGCTCTCTCCCTCTATTTCTCCCTCCCTCTCTCTCTCTCTCTCGGATGCCACGTCGGCGTCTAGATGCTAACGCGAGCTTCTTCCTCCCAGATCTATCAGCCGCCTGTCTCGCCCCGTCCTGTCCCGGCATCGTCAAAGGCGGCGTGCGGTTCTGCCCCCAGCACGAGTGCATCTACCCCCCGTGCCGCGAGCAGAAGGACAACGCCGCGGACCCATCGCGACTCTACTGCGCGAGCCGTAAGCTGCCCCCCCCTCTCCTCGAAGCCGAGCCGTCCGACTCACCCAACCCCCTCCCTTTTCCCCCCGTCAGACACGTGCAGCAGCCAGGCCTGCCCGCAGCCCGCCGCCGACCTCGCCGGCCCGTCCGCCGCCGCCGCCGCGCGCTACTGCGTCGCCCACGGGTGCGCCGGCCCCGGCTGCCGCCACCCGGCCAAGCCCGCCGGCCGCCACTGCGCCCTGCACGCCTGCCTGCGCGAGTCGTGCCCGTCGCCGCGCGCCGCCGACCCCCTCGCCGTCCCCGCCAGCCAGTTCTGCGCCGCCCACGAGTGCCGCGCCGCCGGGTGCTGCGCCGCCGCCGCCGCGCGCCCGGACGGCACCTACTGCGAGGGCCTGCACGCCTGCGCCGTCCCGGGGTGTCCCGCTCCGCGCGTCGGCGTCGACAAGACCGCCGCCGCCGCCGCCGCGTGGACGGCGGCGGTGTGCTGCGCCTCGCACACGGCCATGATCGCGCGCGACAGCGCCGCGGCGTCGGGGTCCCACGCCGCGCCGGGGCCGCAGGGGTTTCTTTACCACAGCCGGACGGAGGAGGCGCTGGGCCAGCGGCTGAGGGAGGAAAGAGACAGGCTGGAGCGGGAGACGCGGCTGGAGCACGAGACGAGGGGGTGGCGCGCCGCCGAGGGGAGGGACGGCGGCGGCCTCGGGCTCGGGACGGGAGGGAGAGCGGTCCGGAGGGGGCGGTCGGGGAGCGGCGACAGCGGTTTCGGCGGCAGCCCGGACGCGTCGGACTCGAGCTGCTCCAATAATACGTTTGTGAGCTGAGCGACGTGCCGACCGGGGTACGGGATAGACGTGATAAACAGTGCCGGAGGGCTGTCTGCTTTTCATCGTTTGCCGGGGAAGAAAGCTTGTATTGTTTATCTAACACGTTCCCCCGACCTCTTTTGCATGCCGTGTCTACTCTTGGCCTCCCAAACTTTCAACTAGCGGAAGTCCTCGAGATCAAGGACGGAAGCAAAACGGAAGCCAGCTGCTGCTCGAGATAATCACTCTTGCAAGACGTGATGCAAAGAAACGGAATGAATCCACCAGACAACCAATGTCGTAGACGGAAACGTTGTGAAGTGACAGCTCACTCCATCTCCTTTTTTCTATGATCCCGTCCACGTTCCCAGACAGATGTTTACAAGGGCTCCCCCTCCGAAACAGACCCAGGACACCCATCCCCACGGGTTGTTCACCAACGACCCCTTGCCCGCATCGGTCAGTCATTCCGGGACGCCGACTAGGCCCACGCGCCGACGAGGCTCATGCCAAAGGCGCCAAGGAAGACGAGCAGGCAGGCCCAGACGCGCCCGGGGCCGCGGAGGACGCGCCAGCTCTCGTCGGACAAGAAGTCCTCGGCCAGCAGCTCGACGAGGGCGGCGAAGACGAGCAGGCCGGAGGACAGGGCGTTCATGGTGCCGACGAGAACGAGGCCGAACTCGGAGCCCGGGCTGTAGAGGCGGCGGGTGGCGAGCCCGACGGCCTGGCCGACGGGGGTGGTGCAGCCGTAGGCGAGGGCCATGGCCCACGGCCGGAGGCTCCGGCCGCCGCCGCCCCTGTGCCAGTCGATGGCGGCGATGCGGGAGCCGAGGGCGAGGCCCTCAAAGGTCTGGTGGAAGGCGACGGCGATGAGGAGGACGACGAACTCGTGGCCGACGGAGACGCTGAGCGTCATGCCGATGAAGACGGAGTGGAAGAGGATGCCGACCTCGAGCATCATGCACTGCAGGATGTCCTTCTGGTGCTGCTGGGCGGGGGAGAGGGCGACGGGGCCGGCGCCGCCGGCCAGCGCCGCTTCGAGGCGCGCGGCGCGGGCGGCCTCGTCGACGCGCTTGGGGAGCCCGTCGCGGGCCTGCTGGTCGCGAGGCTCGACGCGGGAGAGGGCGCGGCCCGAGCTGCCGCCGTCGCCGCGACTCTGAATCATCTCAAGCGGGTACGGCGCGGAGTCGCGGCCGCGGTCGAGGTTGTTGTTCTCGTCATCGAGGGAGCCGGCGCTCGTCGGCGGCGGCGAGGGGACGGCGTCGTCGGGGGCGCAGGTCATGTGGCGGGCGGGATGGAAGACCATCTCGATGAGGGCGACGAGGAAGATGGCGGCGAGGGCGATGGCGCCGGGCATGGCCGGGTAGTCCTCGACCCAGAAGGAGCTCAGGCACGGGCTGCCGAGCAGGGTGAAGGCGGTCGGGAGGAGGTGGACGAAGGCGGTGGCGAGGAGGACGCCGGTGCCGAAGTGGCGGACGGCGAAGAAGAAGGCGCGCGGGACGCGGACGCGCGGGGCGGCGGCGGCGGCGAGGAGGGGGAAGGCGCAGGCGAGGAAGGAGACGGCGAGGATGACGAAGAGGGCGCCGACGTGGAGGGGCGCGTTGTAGGCGTCCTCGTCGCCGAGGCCGCCGGCCGGGCAGGTCGAGCGGCGGACGGAGCGGGCGGAGCGTCGGGCGACGGCTGGGAGGGGAGGGTCAGCTTGTGCGTGAGGCATGATGGGTGAGACGGGGCGAGACGGGCGAGCACGAGGCGGAGGGCGAGGCACGCGGAACTCACAGTGAGCGGCCTGACGGGACGCGACGAGGAACGAGACGACGGCCCCGGGGCTCCCGAGGGCAGAGATGATGGCCGAGCAGCCAAGGACGGACATGGTCCAGATCACCCAGCCCCGGAGGGCGGAGCGGGCGGGCGCGGAGGCCCAGGGGAGAGGTGCATGGCCGTCACCGCCATGCACCTTTGCGTCTCGGGGGCGGGAACCTGGAGACGACGGTCAGCTTCTGTGCGTCCTTGCAAGGTGATGGTGGTGGTGGTGGTGGTGATGGCCTCATGCAAACGTCGAGAGCGGTGAGAGGGCTCGCCGACATATGGCCGCTCTTGTCCCGAGCCATTCGAGGGCGATCGATGGGCGCGTGTAGCGACGCTGCCCGTCTACCAAACCAAAAAAGGGCCGGAAAGAAAATAAGAAGAAAAAAAAGAAAAAAAGAGGAAAAAGAGGAAGAAGACGAAGAAGAAGAAGAAGTAGAGACGGCTCACTGTAGTCCGGCCATCCCGAGACGGGGCGCCTCCGATCGGGCTGCAGACGCGGCAGGGTCTGGTAGTTCATGTCGTCGCCCCGGCCGTCGGAGCCGTCGCCGGCGCCGCCCCGGGCGCGGCGCTGCTCGCGGGCGTTGGCGATGCCGTTCAGGTCCTCGCGGGTGGTGAGGTCGGCGGAGAGGAAGGGCGGGTTCTGGTTCCAGTCGGGATGCTCCAGCGTGATGTCGTCGTTGCGCGAGGGGCGGTTCATGTCGGCGGCTGTCTGGCCGTTTCTCTAGCTTTGCTGTATGTGTGTGTGTATGGGCGTCTGTCTCTGTCTCTCTCCCTCTCTCTGGTTCTTTGTGTCGAGGATGGACTGAATCTCGGGTCTACGAGCAAGTGATGCCTCTTGGGAGCTTGAATGCTGCAGACTTGTGTGAATCTGTACGCGTCACCAACGTGTTATTTGGTTGGGATCGTAGAATGAATGATGCTACGAAAACGGACACGAATCACACGAGTCGGAATCCAGAGTCATCAAAAGGGGGCTCGTGGGGAAAAGAAAAAACAGGACAGGCGATGATGGTGGTGATGTCAAGGTACTCTAATGGCTAAATACACGCGCGCAGTGACAATCCAGAGAGACACAGTCACAGTCACAGTCACAGACACACACACCACTGACTACCTATTACCATTGCTTTGCTCTCACTGTTCCAGCTCTCGGCATCTAGAACTTCTTAGCGGTGGGGGATCGATGCCATCGGCCAAATGCGGAACAAGTGCTCCCAGGGGGGGAAGCGTCAGGGGGCAGCCAGTCTGTCAGTCTGTCAGTCAGTCAGTCTGTCTGTCTGTCTGTCAGTCTGTCTGTCTGTCTGTCAGTCTGTCAGTCTGAAGCAAACCGTCAGCCGGTCCACCTGGTGGTCGCTGGTTTGGTCTTGACCAGTCATCTCGGTGCTCCCCCAGCGTGCCAAGCGGTGAAAAGCCACCCCCTTGGGACCTCCTTTGAGCCTTGGAACTCGCTTCTGGGGGCTTGGCCTGCACTTGGCACGCCTAGGGGGAGTCAGCAGTTTGTACACTATACTACGCATGTATGGTGCCGTACACGGCGTTTGGTGTCTGCCGTGGGCGGTACGGGGATTCCCGGCGGGTGATGGTTGGGGATGCTGCTACCCGAGGTGGGAATCGTTGACGCTGAGCTGGGATTGATGTCGATGTGCGTGTCCATGGTCTCGAGATGGTGATACATCCTTCGCATCCCAGCATACCTACATACCCAAGAACCCCAAGAACCCCAAGAACCCCAAGAACCCCAAGTAACCCCAAGTAACCCCAAGTAACCCTAAGTAACCCCAAGTAAAGTCTCCCGTGCTCAGAGCCCGTATTGAATACCTCCGTCCTCGCCAGCTCGCAGTCAGCCCATCACACACACCCCTTAGTCACTACTTGACTTGGCTGACGCCTCGTGTATCACCACCGTCAGCCCCATCATGACCGGCGACCACCACCACTGCTGGGCGTGGCGAGAAGGCCGTTCGACCGCATTGCCGGCGATGCACGTATTCCCCACACGAAACCCACGTGTAAAAACGTCACTACCTCTTCCGATACCCGGTTCCTCCCATGGCCGCATCCCGCACCCGTCCTCGGATCTCGAGACGGGGAGGGGGGGGCGGCCTCCCACTCACCCCATAGGGGCTCAGCGCTCCCGCTCTATTCCGAAGGGGTGGGAAAGGTGCACCACGATAACCGACGAACCCGACGCCGATAAGCCAGTTTTGACTGCCTGCCCTCCTGGCGCAGTCTCTTCATCCCTCTCTCTCCCTTGCTTCAACGGCCGGCGGATCGGCGTCGTGATGTGCGGCCCGTGGCTATCTCTCTCTCTCTCTCTGTGTGTGTGTGTCTGTGTGTGTGTGTGTGTGTGTGCAAACAAACCCCGGCCGCCACAGGGCAGGGCAGGGCAGTGTTCCCCGGACTGCGCCCAGGCCCCAGGCTGATCATGCAAGCCGTCACCGCGTCGGTGATGCGTCAGTGGGAGAAGTGGCCCACGTTGGGGCAGTCTTTCGGCCCGCGATGCTCCCCGGGGATATGCTTGTGCTTGTGCTTGTGGTTTCAAACCGATGCCGGAAGAAGCCGCAAACCTTTTTTTCTTACTGCAACCAGGCCAGGCCATTGGCACCCGCGGGGAACGGCAGAGTCGGCAGACACAAGAGGGCCCGCAGCAACACGACGTTGCGCGTCGCAATGGACCTCCTCCCGCGTCCAGATACCATCTCATTCTGGGGGAGGGGCTCATCGGTGCCGGGGGCCGAGTCTGCTTCGGAGCACGTTGCCGGCGCAATGGTGGCATGGGGTTCCCTCGTTGAAGGTCCGACAAAACCCAAACTGGGCCTCCTTTCCTTTCCAGAGACGAATCCATGTCGTTCGCCTTGGACCCGGCTTCAACCATCCGGCGGCAAACCCGGGAGGATCTGTAAAAGCCCCAGACGGCGGCGCCCTGCGGACTGATCCCCAAAAAATTAAAACAAAAAAAATAATAAAAGATCCAGATGCGCTGGTCCCGGATAGGGTTAGTGTGCGACGTGAACGGCGCCTACCGCAAGGATTCCCGAACGCACCCGGGCCTGGGCGGATCATGACCATGTGGTTGGTCACAAGTCCCGAAGCTATTAGTACTTGTTCGGATTTGGAGAACCGTACAGCAGTCGGATAATGTCTACCACGGACAACAATAACACCGTAAGTTTTTGAAGTGATCGCTGCTCGTCAGTTGCAACAAGATGCCTACCTGCCACTCGTCAAACCGATAGTCTTTGAGACAGAAAATAGTCTTTAACCTGCATGTCAATTCTATATCGGTTTGACACAGAGCTACATGTAGCAATTAGAACGGACCCGAGTTGATTATATGCAGTTTTCTCTAATTGACTTGCTTGGATCGGGCTGGGCTCTCTCTCTCCCTCTCTCCCTCTCTCTCTCTCTCTCTCTCTCTCTCCTCTTTTAGTTTGCTCTTTTACTTTACGGCTCAAGTTAGGCTAGTTGTCTTGTTACTGCTACCCCTCGTCACCTCCTCGCTCAATCGCTAGCCTCTTGCTTTCTGACACAACAAACTTGCTCTTTTATTTGGATCGTAGCGTTACATGCACTGTCTGGTGGCTTCTCGATTTCCGGTTGAATCGTCCAACGTCATGCTTGAGCCCACGAGCTAGCCGTGTGCGGGAGACGGCTATCTGGGCCAGCCCCATACATTGACGATGCCCGGGCAATGGGAAGCCGGGAGTTGACATGCCGTGTTGTTGGTGCCGCTGTCGGGGGCCCAGAAACACTTATTCTGAACGGCCCCGGCCGCGGCCGGGTCCTGGGCCATCTGGATGCACACGTACGACACGGGCACATCGTTGGGCCAGTTCTGCCTCAGCGAGCAATCGCTCTGGATGCTGACGTCGGCCCCCTCCTCCTCCCCGGAGAGCCATGCCCACGTGCCGCAGGCGTCGGCGTAGTCGAACCCGGTGATTGCGTCGCCGCTGGGGGACGCTTCGACGCAGGGTATGAAGACTGTATCCTGGCCGAGGGTGCCGGCGACGGACGCGGCCGCTACCAATATCGTGGACAGACGCATCTGGGGAGGGGGTATCGATCAGCAGGCGTGCGGGCGGGCGTGGAAAGGGAGGGGCGGGCCGCTACTGACCGTGGGGTACGGGGGAGAAACGCAGCCGTGCCGATGGGTGAAGGCCGTGCAGCATTGCGCAGTAATAGAAGTTATATAGCTTTTCCCGACCATTTCACAGGTCGGGTCGGCGTGTCGGCGTGTGAGCTATATTGTCATTCCACGCCTGTAAACGGTCCCAGGACAAATCAGAGCGTCTCTTACAGGGATGGACGGCCACGAACTGTGTTACACTAGTCATAGTATAGCGGCCGGGGTTAGCAACGATTATTCCAGCGAGCGGGGCTTATGGGGAGTGACGCGAGAAAAGTAGAGATTCGTAGACGGAAATCTCTTTTTTTTCCCTTCCTTTTTTCTTTCAGAATTCGGTACATGTTCTGCATGGGACGCAGATAAAGTCAGACTCTTTTAGACATCATTAATTCAGTGTCATGTATTATATTCGTAAGAGACGCTGTCACTGAGTGACGCCCATGGCAAGGAACCTATCCATCCGTAGGCACTCTGGCACTTCAACACCTTCTTGGCGCGGCGTGTGTGCGTGATAAGAAAAAGCCGCGCTTGAGAAAGTCGGCTTGGAGTCATCAGAGCCTGATACCGTTGCAGTTTGTGACTGCGCCTTTTTTGTCGCCTGTCAAAAAGTCTTGGCCACTTTATCAACGTTGCATACAGTGACACAATATATGCACTTTCTTATTGTTAGACCAACAACATCACATAATCGTACAACTCCAGTAACGCGTGGCTATTGATAGGAACCAATGGCACTCTTCCGGAACTAGTAATGACTCAAGCACTAGAAGAGGTATTATGTATGTTTGTACGACGGCTAATAGGTCTTGTAGTTGGAAGGTTAGTCACGGTCACCACATCTTTGGCTTACCCTTGGTACGATTGTACGATACTCGTGAACATGGAGACTCCATTCAACAACAGCAAACGGCCGCCGTATTTGAAGCATATCTACCACGTTTTGCATGTTCATCCGGCAGCGGTTTCTTCTTCTTGAACGTTACCCGAATCGCAGCAAACAGGGTTGACCACGGATCGCAGAATAAGGTTAATTACAGATGCGACCTGTACTATAACTGACTTGGAGGATCCAAAAGGTTTTGCCGATCCACGCACACACACACACGGGCATGTCCGAAATGCACAAGCTGACCCCATGTATCGTGGTAAACTGCTGAGGGTTCATGCGGCAACCGCACACAATGACCCATAAAGGTGCTCATGCGCGACATGGGAATCGTTGAAACATTATGATCCGCCCCCCCTCCAAAGGGCATTAAATTAGTTGTCGCTGCCCCCCCCCCCCCCCCCCCCCCAGGCTGGGTTTCGTGCCCTTTCGACGGCATCCTTCCAGCTTGCACCGGAACACCATCACCGCCATGAAGAACAAGCTCGCCGCCCTGCCCGGGCTCCAGGCCGCCGCGGCGCTCTACCTCGCCCGCACCTCCGAAGCAAAGGTCTTCTGCGCCGACGCGAACCGCACCGTCGTCCCCGACGAGAACTGCGTCGGCGACGAGGCCCCGGGCCAGTTCTTCGTCTTCGGAGCGGACGTCGCCGACATGGCCCCGGGGGCCCAGGTCGGGCCGGGGACCGACGTCTACGACGCCTCGGACGTCATCATGCGCCAGAACGCGAGGTTCCCCCCGCCGCAGCCGCCGCCGCCACCTGCTCCTGCCCCCCAGATGTCCGGCAGTCTGGTTCTGCGGGACGACGACGACGACGACTATTACTGTGACCGGGACGACGACTATTACCACCGAAGCTCTTCTGTGACGGTTTGGTATGTCATCGGCTATTTCGGCCGCGGCTCCAGCGCTTCCGGTGGCTAGATGCTCGTGGGAAAACGTGCAGAAGAGGATGTTTATGCGGAGGATTTGCAAGGGGTCGGGTTACAAACTTGTCATGCTGCTGCCACGGAAGGGCAGGGCTGGGGGGCTGAGGTTCAGGGGGCTCTTGGAGATTTTCGCCTTCACGGCCACTTGTAGGCTTGTGCGACATCATTGACAGATCTCGTGGCCTACTGTTGCGTTCAGGCACTGCCAGATAACCTGAGCCAGGATCCAGGTCACACGACATCATTTTCTGGTATATATCATTGGGTTTGGATGATTATCTATGTTCTTGCAATGACTCCGTTGGTCTTGATCGTTTTCCACGCGAATGGCAGGTGCGTTGTGTGAGAGAGAGAGAGAGGATATAGCTGGAGTAGAAGACAGTGGGCGCCGAAGAGCAAGCTGCCGACGAAAGAGCGAAGCGAGTATCCGTACAGTTGAAGGATAGATACTGACTCGTTAACTCCGGTGTTGCCGCCGCCGTCGTTATTTCCGTCCTGGTCTACAACGGTTTCCGCACCCTCAGAGGTTCTAACTGCGAGAAACCGCCCTCCAAGGGGCGTCCGAGGGCCACCATGTCTATAATTACGTGTTTGGAGGGTAAGGTTGCTGGTCAATTGCTGTTATCTTTGCCGTCCGTTGAACGTATCGAGTCTGGATGATGCTTGTGGTTATGCATCGACCGGACGCAGCGGCACGAGCCTGATCTTCACCGTTACCAAAATGAATAAGGCTGCTGCTTACTTCCTTGAGATAAGCACGGGGACCCCGAATATCACACAATATATCTCTGTGGCTGAGAGGCTACATTGGCACTAGTAGCTTTTTAGCTAAAGTGTAATTGAATAATGTAGCAGTCAAGCGGTCCTAAAAGTGGAAGATATATTACTAAAGCCACGCTCAAGGGTGTTGGTATTATGGCTACCTATATCGCAGCACCTACTACTACGCATTATCTCACTTAATCGTGGGTGCTGCTTTTTTGTAAATGTCGGCCATCGGGAATAGTCAAAGTCCGAGATATGGCGGATTGATATATACTAATTACAGGCGTGAAGAAAGCGTTCGTCGAGACGACATCCGCTTACCATCCCGCTTCTCTTCCCAAGCGCTCTCCATCATCGTGCAGCCGGGCACGCAAGCAGATCAGAATGCGACGAATCCCCGTAGAGAAGAGGCCAGACGTCGTGCGCCTCGTGCAGAGTCAGGGCCTCGTCTACGCCGACGCCATCGGGACCCGTGGGTCAGAATCCTACTGGCCAGACGACCGGTATTACTCCTTCACCCAGGAAGAGATTGAGCTCCTCGAAAGCGCCACCAAAGACGTGTTCGACATGTGCTGCGAGGCGGCCGACTACCTCACCGAGCGTCCGGACGTGATGGAAAAGATGGCGATCCCTTCCTTCGCACACGAGCAGATCGTAGAGTCTTGGAACCGCGAGCCGGCCTGGGGCAGCGTCTACGGCCGGTTCGACGTCTGCTTTGGGGGGCTCCAGCACCCCGATCCGCGGTTGCGCTCGCCAAAGTTCTACGAGTTTAACGCGGACACACCGACGTCGCTTCTCGAAAGCGCCTGTATCCAATGGCTCTGGCTCGAGCAGACGGGCTGCGGGAACGACCAGTACAACAGCATCTCCGAGCGCCTGGTCGAGGCCTGGAAGCGCAACATGACGCTCATCGGCGAAAGGCTCGGCTACAAGCCCACCGTCTACTTCGCGACCTGCGACGCGGACTCGACCGGCGAGGACGTCATGAACACCATGGTCCTGATGGAGACCTGCCAGATTGCGGGGTGGGACACAAGGGCCATAAGTATGGAGGAAATCGCCATCTCGATGAGAGACGGCCGTCTGTTTGACACGAAAGGCAACCATCTCGACGTCGTCTTCAAGCTCTACCCGTGGGAGTTCATCGTCGAGGAGGACCCCGGGAAGCTGACCTTCACTGACATGGGCGGCAGTGACGGCACCATCTGGATCGAGCCGCCGTACAAGATGCTGTGGAGCAACAAGGCGCTCTTCGCCATCCTGTGGTCCCTCTTCAAGGACGACGAGCGGTCAAGGTGGCTCCTGCCAACGTACTTTGGGGATGGAGACATCCCGGCGTCGCTCACAAGGTACGCGCGGAAGCCCATCTTCTCCCGCGAGGGCGGCGGCGTCACCCTGCGGGACGATGGCGAGGTGATACAGGAATCGCCAGACGACGCTTACGGCAAGGAGGGCTACGTGGTCCAGGAGCTCGCTCTGCCGCCCCAGTTCAAGGACGCAGAAGACAGACCCCACTACCCCGTGCTCGGGATCTGGATGATAGACGGGGAGCCCGCGGGCATGGGCATCCGGGAAGCCGAGACGCCGATCACGACGAATCTCTCGGCATTCGTCCCGCACTCCATCGAGGATGGACCCGTCACTTACGAACGCCAGGCTGTTCCTACCAGAGAGGATATTGACCAGGCTTTGAAGATTGAGCAATTCTACGACCCCGAAAGCGAGGCGCTGGTACAGGACGAAATGATCCAGTTCATCAAAAGAATCACGATGTGAAGCTCGCTTTGCTAAATCGAATGTGACTCTGACAGTGTTCTTGATGTTTGTAGTAGTCACTTGCGTCCAAAGACTATTACATTCTTATATGAGTGATTAGCTGCTATTGAACAAAGCACGCATCTTTGAGAGCCCGTGTCGGTATTCAGACTACGATACGCGCCCGCTGATCTCGCAGTGTCCCGGTCCGTGGTCTTATTGCAGGGTTGACAGCGGATGGAAGCCGACCGGATGCGGAAGGCCTCGAAGACGGACGGTACTTGATGTGGCTGGTTGTTCCCTCCACTCATACACTCTTTCACTCCCAGGGGTGCGATATCATTGACCTTGAAAGGCTTCTGGGAATATGAAGATGTCCCCTCGTCTTTGGAAAGCTAAAATCCGTCTTTGGACCTGCCCCGGATACCGATTCGTTGGCGTGCTAATTGGTTGGGTTGGTTCCCACTTCTCGCCATGACGCGCATTTGGCCAGAAAGGGACAAGGAATTGAGGTTCCTCAGAGTTAGTAGTTAGACACAAAGACAAGCTAGGCCGGGTCCTCGATTCATATGGCGTCCATGAACCTGTTTTGGTCAACCAAATGCTCAACATGGACGTGGCTGCACCTACGAATCGACCAGCCCCAAGCGTCTTCCAGAAGTAGCCAGAGGTGTAATAATCACTTTCTTATTTTCCTGCGCGTCCGGTTCTCTGTTTACCATGTTTGCAAACTCCAACATGGCCTACCATGGATCATTCGTGGTACCCTTGTCCTTGTGGCTTTACCTATCCGTAGGACGAGGGTTCAATACGCTGCACACGATCAAGCCCTCACCAGGACCGTAGCTGATCCGGCTTCGATAGATTGGGCTTTCTACACTTATGTTTCTTGCTCTATACGAGGACCTTTTCAAGGAAATCGACCAGAAGGGCGGTCAAGTTTTCCTGCCTAGAGCGGCTGTGCTCGTTCGCCATGACATGTCACCCACGGGCAAGGAGGTCTTCGGATTCCTTGCATCAGCTATCGGCGGCTTAATTTCACTAGCCCTCAAACTCACGGGTGCTGATAGAGGACATGCAAGGCATATCGAGAGCCCAGGTGCCTGACCGGATAGGGGGGGTTATGCGTGTCAGAGCCTGTAGGTGTACGTTTCAATTCTATTCTGCAGAATGCACCAATCCCTAGTGCTGTCACTGAGAAGAAAACTATATGTATCCCAACCATTGTAATACTGCAAAACACTATTGAATCCACGGAGCCAACTGAGCCCCAAATCCCACACATGTCATACAGAACATCAGCTATCCAAGGGCCAGAAATGTTCAGGACAATGATCGGGCATGCCGGGCGAGCCGTCGTCCACGTCAGTCTTCATGTCGATATCGAGGGGATCCCCGCCATGGCCCCCGATGGCAAGCTCAAGGGCATACCGGAACCGCTCGTCCGTGAAGTCGATCTTGGCCTTGTCCCACGAATTCGACGTCATCTTGTCGCGAACGGAGGTGGAAGGGAAGCCGTTCCACCCGACAAGGTCGCCGTACTGAAAGAAGGTCAGGGGTTTTTCGCTCACGACCGCCAAAGACGCGCATGGTGACGAGAGGGGCTAAACCGGGGGGGCGTCAACTTACAAACCAGTCTGCGAGATGGTTCTCCTGCCTCCCGTCGTCCTCCGCCTCGGCGAACCGGAAGGCGTGGGTGCCCGGCCCGTCCTTGTGGTAGACGATCTTGGCGTGCGTGCCGTCGGCGAGGACGTCCCGCCACGGCCTCCTCTCGTACCACCCGTGGGCCGACGCGGACACGTACTCGGGCGCGCCGCCGCGGACGAAGACGACGACGTGCTCCCAGTCGTTCCGGTGCCCGATGCAGTGGAACGCCTGGTCCTTGACGAAGTAGTACCCGTACATGTACGCGCACCAGCCGTTGTTGCAGCGCGCGCGGGAGTACACGTTGCTGTTGGCCAGGTCCGACCGGTCGCGGCAGTGGCCCGACGCCGACGTGACCTCGCAGACCCCCATCCCCGCGTTGATGTTCCCGTGGCGGTCGATGGCGGGCGTGTTGTAGCAGCTGTCCTTGTCGAAGTCTATGGCTGTCGGAAGAGTGCCGTCAGCCAAAAGAGTGTGCCAGGAGTCATGACGGGAAGATATGGGCCGTTCTCGGTGGGGGTGAGGGGACTTACCCGGCTGCCATCTCCTGTCTGCTTCGGGCGCGCATTGGCCGATCTTGAGAGGGTTTTCACGCGGGACGGGGTTCGAGATACCAGGATGGCCACGAGACGCGGTAGCCGTGGTCCATAGCAAGCCCAGGGCCACAAAAAGGGCGCTCATCATGATGATGAAAGGGAGGTGGCCGAGTATTTCGTGAAGAGACGTGCGACTTCGTGTTTTCTCGATAGGAAAATGTGAAAGGTGTGATCAAAGTTTGACTGTGTATGTTTTCTCTGAACGTGAGTTGGGAAGAAGGCATACAAGTGTATGCCAATGGCCATAACGGTAGGCGACTTACACCCAGAAGGGTGGCGGGTTTAACGGATCCATGGTTCGCCAGGTTTCTGGGAATCCGGTGCATCCGCATCAAACCTCTCTACGCAGCTCACCTACCGTGGTTCTTTGCATGCCAACATCGGAATCCAAAAGGTTGACCCGGCCGTTCTGGCCGTGTTGAATAACATGTTGCTGGTTTCTTCTGCCCGACTTCCCAGCAAACGTGACCAAAGGGCATGGCGAGAGCATGTTTAGTATTGACGGTATGCAGCTGTACATGGTCTACACCCGGCTCGAAGTCTGTGCGATTTTTCGAGTTTATGGCAATTATTCCGACGGACAGATTCTTTTATTTATGCACGTCTTCGTTCCCGCTAGAAAACGTAAACTCCATCCACCATGTTTTACGTGTTCGACAATCTGCAAAGGTGTGACCGAAACTTGGACGGCACTAGCTCATCGAAGCCGCGGCATCTACCGAGGATGATTCGTGGTAAAGAGAACATTGTTTCTCGAAACTGGTGCTTTATTGACCTTGTCAAGCAGGCACCAGGTCCTAAGAGTTCTCAACATCAGGACTTGAGAGACACCTGCTACACTCCAACATATGAGTTGAGCTTGTCTGATGTTTCCTTTGCCCTTCATCTTTTTCTTCTTCTCTTCATCTCTATTTCCAAAACGTCTTTTTCTCACACAAGAGCGATCTGATCATCGCAGGGTTAACATGTGAGGACTGACACGAAATTTGTTCAAGCATTTCGCGGCCGCTCATCGGCAGGCTCCCGGACTCTTGTTATCAATGACTTTTGTTATCAGCGAAGCGACTATTACCATCGTTTCTTGGCATTCCCAGATCGCCAGGTTGCAGCTCCTATCAGCAGTTCGTAGACGCTGCTTCACCGTCGTCGGTCCAATCACGCCCGGCGCGCTGTGTATGCAGGCTAATCGCGCAAGGCCGGCAGAGGATGTCAGATCTCTGCCCCCCCCAGCCATCCATCTCAATGCGTACCAGATGGTTGCGAATCCGGCTGCTCGGAATGAACGACCACGAATGCCGCGATCTTGGTACGCGAGACGGGGTCGGCCCAATCTGCCGGCTGCGCGATGTCGAGCATGCGCCACATGGGGTCGATGTCATTCCCCCACGATCGGGCGCCGCACCGCAGCGGCGCAGGGTGAGAAGCCCATCTCGCCAACGCACACGGTCTTGCCACTTGCACGGCGGACATTGGGAGGTGATCTGGATCGTTTCTCCACGGTACGCAAACAGCGTCGAGTGATTGGCAGCCGTTCAGTGCCGCGCGGCAAGAAAAAAGCCTAACGGTTAACTCTTGCGTCGACGTCGGCAACGGTCGCGGCAGAAAAGCCCCCAGGGCGAGACTTGCGATCTTTTGTCGACGACCAGCCACATATCCATGCAAGACACAGAGAGCTACCTGGGCCGTGGGATCGATATCATCGCGGGGGATCTTGAGGGTGTTGGACGCGGCATTGATCCCTCCTCCCCCCTCCCCCCCCCCGCCTGATAAGGTGGTGCAACCCGCCAAGACCGCGAGATGCATTACCGGACCAGAACAACGGCTCGCGCCAAGTGTTTGCAGAGCCTCACGAACGACATCAGAAGGTCCTCGGCATCAGGAAATACATTGTGTTCAATGGTTGCGGAGTCGACAAGACGAAACTGGCACATCGAACGCCCATGAGTTGCTCGTTGTTATCAACACCGCTCCTAGAGTCGTCAAAGTCGTGATTGCCAAGCCGAAAACCAAATGAGGGGACGGATGCTTATCAGCTCCACAGACGCAGATTCGGCGCTTGGCAAGCTCTCGACGAACAGGGCCTTCGCATGCCAACGGGGATCTAATTCGTGATACTTATCCGCGTTGCAACACGGAGCGGAAAGTTAGTCAGTACGTTGATAAAAAAAAAAAAAAGAATAAAGATAAAAGCAAGGCCTCTATTGCCTCCGGCCTTGTTGGCAACCTTGGCGACGAATGGGAAAAGATGCCATGGAGAGTAGCGTTCTCGGAGTGATATATTGCGTGATGACGTCCCGAAGGCCGCCTGTCGTCCGACCTTCTGGCTTCTGCCAACAAAACTGGGCAACCGGGCATTTCAACCCTGCTCGCTGCCAGGGGGGGGACACTATTGATCTCCTTCCTATTCCCCTCTCGCTCGGGTGGCCAACCTCGATAGGATTGGCGGGGGATGTCTGTCTATGGCATCTCAGGGGCAGCTCGACTCGACTCGACACACACACACACACACACACAACGAACGCACAGCATGCAGCTCATGCCCTGTCTGGCTTGACCGACCTTATTTTACAGTCGCCGCCGATGCCGCTGCCCCGCAGGCCCGTGCGATGGGAATCCCAACCCTGAATTCCCCCACCAACGGGGGGGGCATAATGGCTGAACACGGACTTGATGCGGGTTGATGTCGTTAGGATGCTGGGAGGGGAAAGGGGGGACTCGAGGTCGAGAATCAGCAGACGACGACTCCCATGCTCGCCAAGCCCAATGTTGCTACCGTCCATTTCCGATGGACGCTTGTGGCGGGGGGCCAGGTTGCCTCCGGGATGCCCTCCGGCCTTCTCCCTTACTCGCCCTCCGTTGCTGCTCGGCCGTTTCGACTTGGAGCAAGCCCGACTTGACTGACTCTTTAAACCCCCGAACCCCTGCCCGCTCGCCGTTGGCCACCGCTATCTGCGCCTTGGCTACCTCCGTGCCTCGGTCGTTGGCCAAGACCCCCCCCCCCTTGGCTTTACTACCACCCTAGACCGTAACGCCAACGGCAGTTGGACGCCTCTCTCTCTCTCCGTCATCCCCAGTTGGACAAGGATGCGAGCAGTGTTGTCCCCTGTTGCAGCTCTTGGCATTGGCACGAAACCCACACCCGCAGCGCATCGACTATCAGCGCTGGGGAGCTGGCGCAAAAGCAATCAATGGCACACGATCCAAAGTGCGAACCGACGACTGGCGACTGAACTGGCCAATAGCCAGGGGCGAGAGAGAGAGAGGGGGGGGAGGTAGCAACACATCGTTCATGTCGACCAGCCCGAATGGGGACGAAAAAGCATTCGGTTGCTCTAACCCCCTCACAGCCGTAAGCAGGGGGTAAAGTGTCCAACGCTGACGTGCTGGCGGGACTTGTTTGAAATCACGACGGCGCCCTTGGTCGTCGAGGCTCGCAACCGACGGCCATGGACAACTCGGGAAGCTCGCTATGCCGACCGAGTGGCGACAAGGGTTGGAGGCGTCGTTCCGTGGTGTTTCCCATCCCCGACAGAGAAGCAGGTGAATTTGTCTTGATGCCCGCCGCCATCCCCTCTATGCACGCGAGCGAGAGAGACCCAGATCGGGTTCGGCCGCACACACACACACACACACACACACCCGCACCACGCATAGATCGTCCCGTCGCCTGTGCTGGAATCCGTGCTTGATCAAGCACGCCAAGCTCACATACTGCCGAGAGCCACGCGTATCGAGACATGACATGGCCTTCCCGTGCGTAACAGACCACGGGAAGAGTCTCTCTGGGCCGGCATTTGCCCGTTCGGGGGGGGCCTCTATGATGGGGTTTCTTCCCACTTCCCTCCACACTATCCCCCCCTGCGTCCCTATATGTCGTCGGAAATCACTTACGGAAACGGCAGGCCACAAGACAGACATCAAGGCGGTGTGGATTCATGTCGCATTCTATCAAGTCCTGGGTCCCCCCCATCCTCCTCCTGCGTCGGGACTGAGCCAATGCGCGCGAATGCGCGCGTATACGCGACCTTCCGAATTAAGCATAACTTGGGCCGATATGGTTCTTTCTGTCGACGCCAACGCCCGGCGGCTGTGTGGCCAGCGCAGTCAACGAGGGGTACCTGATGGCATACCGCGCGTGTCAGTAGTACTGCGACGGCGAGTCGAAGGCGGTGCTGGAGACGTCCATTGGATGATGCCACGCTCGCGTTGAGCTGGTTCGAGGGTCTTCGCCGACCACTGACGGAACACAAAGCCCATGCGGACCTGGTGGCCGGCTATCCTATTCCTCTATCCAAGGAGAGATGGTCACAAATGATGCTGATCGATCGGTCAAGGGCCCCCCCCCGTACGCGTCTCGCAGCCCAAGCAACATCGGGAGCGGGTGAGCTGTGAATCAGCCTCGGCCCTTTCTCGCAAGGTGACAACAGTTCTGCAGCACGGCCGTTGCAGTCCTCTCTCGCCCGGCTTTCCCCCCATCCAGCCCACTCTCGTCCTTTGCTCGGGAAGCCTGGCAGCCCTGGCTCCAGGTCCGTTTTAGGCAGCTTGACAACTCCGAGCTTGACGACCGCCGGCTTGGCAGAGCATCACGCAAGATGCCACCTCGATAGAGGCGCAAGGGGAACGGAGAACATGCCAATATCTCTCCCATCGTCTGTTCGCGAGATATGCGGGTATAAAGAAGAGCTTTCACCCTCTGCCCTTTCCAGCCGTTCGCTCCTCTTCATCCCCATCCGCCTCTTCTCTGCCGCCTCCGACCAGCTTCCTCAAGGTTTCCTCGTCCCCCCGCCCCCTCCACAATGGCCAACCTCCGCCGTCTCGCCCTCGTCATCGGGGCTCTGCTCCCGGCCGTCCTCGCCGCCCCCGCCGCCCTCAACAGGCGCGACGAGCCCGCGGCCGCGCCCGGCAAGTACATCGTCACCCTCAAGGAGGGCGCCGCCGCCGACGTCGAGTCCCACCTGAGCTGGGTCGCCGACGTCCACAAGCGCTCCCTGGGCAAGCGCAACACGGCCGGTGTCGAGAGCACGTTCAACATCAGCAGCTGGAACGCGTACGCCGGCGAGTTCGACGAGGCCACCATCGAGGCTATCAAGGCCAGCCCCGAGGTATGTCTTGTCTCTCTCCCCCGGAGTGATGGAAACCCATTCTGACAAAACCAAAAACCAGGTCGCCGTGGTCGAGCCCGACTACTACATGTACCTTTCCGACTTGGAGGTCGAGGAGCGTGCGCTCACCACCCAGGCCGGCGCCCCCTGGGGTCTGGGGTCCATCTCCCACAAGACCTCGGGCTCGACCCAGTACGTCTACGACACCTCGGCCGGCGCCGACACCTACGCCTACGTCGTCGACTCGGGCATCCTTTCCACCCACACCCAGTTCGGCGGCCGCGTCACCCTCGGCTTCAACGCTTACACCGGCGCCAACACCGACACTCTCGGCCACGGCACCCACGTCGCCGGCACCATCGGTGGCTCTACCTACGGTGTTGCCAAGCAGGTCAGTCTTCTCTCTCTCTCTCTCTCTCTCTCTCTCTCTCTCTCTCTCTCCGCGAGTTCCACCGGAACCCCGCCTCTGGTCAGTCTTGTTCAATGAATGATGGCTAACCCCACCCCCCCCCCCCCTCCAGACCAACATCATCTCCGTCAAGGTCTTCCAAGGCGCCAGCGGCACCACCTCTGCCATCCTCGCCGGCTTCGACTGGGCCATCAACGACATCGTCACCAAGGGCCGTGCCGACCGCTCCGTCGTCAGCATGTCCCTCGGCGGCCCCGCCTCCACCACCTGGGCCGCCGCCGTCAACGCCGCCTACTCGCTCGGCGTCCTCTCCGTCGTGGCCGCGGGCAACGGCGACAGCCTCGGCAACCCCCTGCCCGTCTCCTCCCAGTCCCCCGCCAACGTCCCCAACGCCCTGACCGTCGCCGCCATCGACTCGGCCTGGCGCCCGGCCTCCTTCACCAACTACGGCGAGGGCGTCGACGTCTTCGCCCCCGGCGTCTCCGTCCTCTCCTCCTGGATCGGCGGCGACTCCGCCACCAACACCATCAGCGGCACCTCCATGGCCACCCCGCACGTCAGCGGCCTCGCCCTCTACCTCATGGCCCTCGAGGGCCTCTCCACCCCGGCCGCCGTCACCGCCCGCATCAAGGCCCTCGCCACCTCCGGCCGCATCACCGGCACCCTCAGCGGCAGCCCTAACCTGGTCGTCTACAACGGCAACGGCGCGTAAGCATCGGCGGCGGAGCAGATTGCGAAAAAGAAGGGATATGAATAATGAGGGTTTTTTGTTTTTTCACGACGTGGGACACTATCACAGGATTTATTTCGTTATTAATTTTGCATGATTCATTTCATTAATGATCCAGCATCGTGGGATATAGTCGTCGGATTCAAAGAGACACGAGTATCTGAGTAGCTGAAAAGAGACATGAGCATCTGAGTAGCTGAATATAGCCTCTACGGAGGACTCTGAGACTCATCCCTGAATATTGATTGCTTTCTGTGAACCTAGTGCCGGCTTAATGCCCTCTAAAACCCGGTCTTTCGGGCTTGGCAGTCTAGGTGTTCTGATTGGCTATCCGTCATAAATTCCATCTTGATCCATAACTGCCTAGCCTCTTCCTGGCCTTCAGCTACAATTTGAGCAATACGCCTACTACACCCATCGCAGGTCGAGACAATGTCCATCCCACGGAGCATCCGTCTCAATCTTGACACGCTTCCTTTATACCGATCAACTACATTGGGCATGGTGATGTCGATACCGACACCAAGGAGAGCCTTGATCAGCGAGCCAAGGACCATTGAGTCACACTTCCAGCCGTCTTCTTTAAGCGGGCATATGCTGATATCTGTGATTCTGCAGAGGCTGTAAAGGTATTTAAATGGTTGAAGCTCAGCATTGACGACTCTCATTCGCTTTTCTTTGATTATGTCTATATACGTCTCAGGACTCTGGGGTTCCAAGAGATGGAGAAAGGCCGAGGCGGAGGATACGGCTTACCTTCAATGTCTGGGGGCATGAGATGGATTAGCGAATTGAGAGAAAACTTGGATGGGCCGCAAATGACGTTACCGTCAGCGTCAATAAGGCAGTTGTCGGTGATTGCGCTCATCATTTTCCCGAACAGAGCCCTGCTACCTACTTCCCACGCCACACATAGGACTTTAGGTTCCGGCATGTCGTCTTTTATAGCCAAGGCGTCTACCCAGTATCTTGCCCAGGGCCGCAAGAGATGAATTGAATCATACTTGTCTGTGTGAGCCAGCAAAGTGTACAGATCGTGCACCGAGAGCGACTTTGGGACCTGGTCAAATGCCCCGTGGGCTATACTGAACATGATCTTCATCGACAAGAAATCGTCCTCCGGCAAATGGACGACCCAGTCTTCACCGTTTGACGGGCGCGATTCGGCGAAACCCCCAAAGAGCATCTTTTTGAAGACGGGAGACGAGCGCGACAGCGTCTTCGACTCGACTTGGCATTGCAGCATGTTTGGTTCGTATCCAATAAGGATCGTTAGGTCGCCGTCCCCATCGTAGACTACGGTCTCGATTGGGGCCACCGATTTGGGTTCATTGTCGGCATCGCCGGACGGCTGATTGGCGTTTGTCATTTTCTCCCGGGAATCCGATTCTCGTGCCCTAGGCGTCTCGTCGTCGCTCGTCAAGACGAGAGTGCAATGTGTTTGTTGGTATCACAGGCCATCCGAGTGGTGAACAAGTGTAGTATTGTGGTCTACTTGATGCTTGTTGGGGGGAAGAAGGGTGAGATTCTCACCCCGTTGGCAGTGCCGTTGGATATAGCAGTAGGGCCGCAGGGAGCACCCTCACGTGGCCCGGGTCCATGGTTGATCCGGCCCGTGGATATCCCGACAGTATCATATAAATCTAACGGGTCAATAGTCATGGCATCTAGACTGGAAGACATGGCAGACACTGGAAGTGTCTGGTGGAAATGGCAAATCACACCTGACACAAGTGAGACCGAGTCGAGATCAAGATATTACACAGTCAGGAGACAGAACGGCTACGTAAATAAACAT
Source organism: Colletotrichum caudatum (assembly GCA_030867225.1). Classification (NCBI taxonomy): domain Eukaryota; kingdom Fungi; phylum Ascomycota; class Sordariomycetes; order Glomerellales; family Glomerellaceae; genus Colletotrichum; species Colletotrichum caudatum. Next base: position 41,942 of record MU846326.1, read on the forward strand.
TTTTTCATCTCTACTATGCAAGTAAAGAAATGTGGCTGATCTGATAAAGTTATGCGTGAAACAGGCCTGTCTTCCAAAGTTGATTTCGGTACGAATAGCATGGTCACCCCTCGTATCTTGGTAACCTAACAGCATCGGTAACGAATAATGGGCGCCGGGGCATCATGGAACTTGTCACATAACAAAACGATACCATTAGTTACATAGGCAGTAATAGTGGCTTATATC
>MU846327.1:0-21840 GCA_030867225.1 Colletotrichum caudatum
AAAAGCTAGACCTTTTTCAGGCTCAACTTCGACTTTTAAGAAATAGGTGGAAAAGTGGTCTTTAAAGTGCGGTAAGGAAGTGGGCGACTCGCTATGCATGTGCGTTAGTTATCAAGCATCAGAGGCTATGATATGACAAAGCACAAGACAAGGAACCTCAGAGTTTACAAGATCACATGATAGTCACTTTCTTGTAGAGGATAGTAAATCGTTGGATACAGGGCCTGCACTTGCCCAAGTCATCAAGTACTGTTATATGACTGGATGGGCAAGGTGTTGTGACGGTACTTCCGGTTCAGATTACACACAAAGGGGTGTGGTCAGCTGAATGGCCCCCTTTTTTTTCTCAGATGGATTTAGGGTCGTGGAGTTGCACATGTTGAGAAGCAAGCCCTAAAATATCCAAAATGGTAAGTACAGCTGATTCGAATCATATCTAGACGGGCCTCGGGGAAAGCATCCCATCCCACCTCCGCACCTCAACTCCAAAGCCTGTTCTATATAACAATCAATATACGCCGGGTTTCTCACGCCACGTACGGCTCATCCTTCCTCATGATATAAATTTCGCCGGCGAGAACTGTGCACCCAACGGCCGTGGCGATGCCGATGATTGGCGCATTGACGCAGAGAAACTCAATGCGGCGGACCACGACACCCTTGGAAGCCAGAATATCTCTCCAAAGCAAACCGGCGAGCGAAGCGCAAAAGACGGATCCGAAAGCCCCGAAGTTGACGCCAAGCGCCATGCTGTAGACCGCACCCCAAAAGGTGCGGTCGCTGATGGTCCGACCCTCACTCTGCGTGATCTGCATCCATGCCTGTATGATGCGGCAAAGAAGGATCGTAGTCCCGATGTTTGTCCCGGTAAACTATTACAAGGCTGTCAGCATTTGTTGGACTTGTTAGGCAAACCATGGCAAGATCTGACCGAGCCTGCAGGATGGAGACATACGTTGGACAAGAACACGCCGAGGAATCCCATGCCGCTAATGGCGCCCATGGTGCCCGTCTTCTGCACCCACTCGTCCCAGCCGTAGGCGAAGAGCGACACCCATCCTTTCCTCACAAGCGCCTCGACCAAGATGAACATGGCAAACGCGAACGGCACCAGCGCGAACGGTAGGCGCGAAAGGACGATGGACGCGGCAGGGAACGTCTCGCGCCACCAGGCGTGGGCCCGGCGCGCCCTCGACACCAAGGTTGTCGGCTGCGCCGCCTGACGTGCCTGCCGCTGGTTCAGCTCGCGCTCTATGGCGACCGCTCGTTCCTCCTCCGGCGTCGCGTGCCACGGCGAGGTCTCCCGGTGCTTCTCCTTGGAGAGATCGATGGCCGTAGGGCCGTCCTCGGAGGAGGAGCGGGGCACCGAGGAGTCGTCGTTGCTGCTGCGGGCCCTGTTCGCCTCGGCCGCCTCGGACGCCATGCGCAGGTCGCGCTCCACGGCGTCGCGCTCGTACAGGATGCGGCCCCTCTGGGCGACGGCGCGAGTCGCGGCCCGGTTCCGCCAGCCGGTGAGGAGGTCGGCGCAGAGGCACAGGAAAGAGGCGGGCATGGTGACGTACATGACGGGTGTCGGGTGTCCGCCGCGGCTTGCCGTGACGGCGTTTATCACGAGCACTGACGTCAGCGTGGCGGCCATGATGGCCACGCTATAGGTGGCGTGGCGTCGGTCCATGTAGGGGTTGAGGATCTCGCCGACGGGGGTGCGGTCCTCGCCGTAGCCGGCATAGGGCACGTTTGGATTGACAGGGTCGCGCTCCCTCTCGGCGTCGGGCAGCTCGTGCATGTCGATGGCGCGCGGCACGTACTTTTCGTTGCGGAAAACGATGAACAGCAGACAGGGGAAAAGCACTGCGGCGGTGATGATGACGGGCACGATCATGTTGGCTGTGTAGTCAATGAACTTGACCTGGAAAGCGGCAGCCAAAACCAGGTTCGTTGGGTTCGACGACACCAGGATGGCCGAGCTGATGTTGGCAACAGCAAACTGCGAAAAGATCCAGGCCCTCGCCGAAGCTATGTTGCTCGAGGCGCGGATCATGTATGCTAGGAAAGCGGTGCCTGAAAAGGGGCCAGGTTTGGTGGTGAGCCACTGTATCAGCAAAAGCGTAGAAGGGCGTGACTGACCAGATAGCACGATGGGATCGTTTCCAATCGCAGTGCCCATGGCGAAGAAGAACGAGAACAGATACAAGAACAGCCGTCGGCCATGCGACCCGGCCTTTTTCAAAACCCTAAAGGCAAGGTACCTCAGCAGGCCAGAGGCGTCAATCGAGATGGCGATGTAGGCGAGGGTGATGAAAAAGATCATGACATCGTAGGGCTCAATGTTGTCGGAGCCGACAGTGCCTGCAATACAGCCACGTCAACGATTACTTCACAGACACAAAAAAAAAAAAAAAAAAAAAGCAAGCGTCTATAGCATCACCGAGGTCCAAAAATACACACCATCGTGAACCTCGTCACGCCCAATTGTTAGGGTTGCAAGCAGGAAGAGGCAGGCGTAGACAGGTGCCATGATGGTGCTTATGGACCACCTCAGAATCTTCCAACGGCCGCCATCCTCCCGAGGGCCTGCGCGATCCCGTGGGGGGATGACGCGCAACTTGGCGAGCACGGCGAGGAAACCATCCCAGGCCGCGCTAGGCACGGGAATAGGGACGTGGAAGGGAAAGCTGACGACAGTGTCTGTTGCAGTTGTTAGTACAAGTACGGATACTACCTACCTACCTACCGTAAGTGGGGGGCAGGCCCGCAACGCCAAGAAGAAGAAAAAAAAAAACAACTCGGAACTTACTCGTGATGATAAAGACGATAAGAGTCAGTATGGAGCGCCACTCCCTGATCTGGCTCATGTCAGGTGGCGCCGGCCGCTCGTCCGTGTCCATTTTGGCAGCAGAGCCGGGCAGGGCAGGGCAGGACAGGGCACTGATGTTCGAGTCGAGAAAGCAACCAGACCAGAGTCAGTAGAATGCGCTCTCGACGGAAAGCCGCGGAGACGGAGGAGGACGACGACGACAGATATGACAATGATGCAGCGGCCGTCTGGTGCTGAAGTTCGGAGGTATGTATTACTTGCCTTGTCACACCATCGTAGGTAGGTAGATAGGTAAGTACGCGACAAATGCTCTTTATATAAATGAAACACATATAACGAGACTAAGCCGGCCACGCCTCGCCGGCACCCGATGCGTGTTTTGGGTCGGGCTGGGCTAACGGTCGGTCGGTTGGCGGGGCGCAAGGAAGGCAGCCAGCCAGCCACAGGGAGCGGGACGCAGCCAAGGCTGGACAAGGAGACGAACAAGGCCGCATGTTCGTTCCACTCACCACCACCTTTTTTCCCCGTCACAACACAACCACCGCTGAACTGAAAAAAAAAAAAAAAAAAAAAAAAAAAGTCTTATGTTTTCTGCCAACCGAATGGCACCATAGGTAGGTCCGGTCCGTACTTGGCTTTGCGCCGTTGAACGTTAGGGGGCGTCTACTGTCCACAAGTGCAGATGCACTAAGGGGAGCCCACAGCTCATCTGACGGGCAAAAAGAAACCAGCCGTCTCAAAGGTTCCCGCGTCCCTCACAGCAGAATGGCGGGGGAGAAAGGTGCATGTACTACTTACTATACCGGTAGGCAGGCAGGCAGGCAAAGGAAAAAGCAAGTCGTCTCGTACGACAAACCACTGCCACAGATATAACAACAGGCCCGTTGTGTGTATTATGTGGTTACTCGAAAATGAGCAACGCTGTGTGTTTCGAAGCGGGTGTGAAAACAAAGAAAGGCAGGGGGATCAGCAGTAATAAATGACCTACCTCTCTCTCTCTCTCTCTCTCTCTCTCTCTCTCTCTCTCCGACCCGTTATCCGCAGCTCGCTCGGCCGGCAGATGCTCGCTCTTGGCTGCTCGCAGAACGTTCCGGAAGCTGGCGCGGAGCGGTGAGACCTGATGTAAGATGTGGCTCGGCTGTCATCTAGTCATGTCAAACTCTCAAAAGAGTGGGCTAACCGCACTCAACAGTGCTTTGGTGCCGGTTGCGCACCCCCCCCCCTGGCACTTGGGCAAACTTAAGCTTCCACGAGTGACAACTGACAGAAACATGTTTTTTGGAACGTGCCAACAGTTTCAACAGGGTGGTATTTCTCGTTAGCAGATGGCCCCCCCTCCCGGGTGTAACCTACTCTGCCACCAAGCCAAGAGTATGGCTTGCAGGACGCTCTACTGCTATGCATAATTACGCACCGGTGGCTTGCTTATAAACACCACGGAGAGAAAGAAGAAGTAAAAAGCAAAAAAAGTACAGCCTGCAGGGCCAAAGAGTCTGAGTGCAACTTGGCAAAACGGCTAGGACAGCGGAAAACGACCTTGGCATAGATAAGAGAGTTTCCATTCCCCGGTTCTAGATGCATACATACTATGCACGTCCCGTGTTCGGTTGCAGGCAGCACCACTACCTTTGAATATGGCAAATCGACGACAACACCAGCACTGCCTGGTAATAGTACGGATACTAAGACCTCAAGATGCAAGCTAACGCCATGGGCTGCGAGAGACAGGAGAACGCGACTTTTTGCATGCCTCCTTCGTACGCACGAAAGGTAGCACAGCACACCAGCGGCATGATTCATCCAAGCCCTCAGACGGGTTTTAAGCACTGCTCGTTTCCCAACCCCCACGCGGGATTATCTGCCTACTGCGGTTCGAACCGAGGCCGTGAATGTGCAACCTTGGCAACGCCGGCTACTCTGCGGTTTGCCAAGATTGGACCTGTTTTGTAGGGCGCATAGGTCGTCTTGGTGTGTGTGTGTGTGTGTGTGTTCTGTCTTATAGAGCTGGTGCCTCTTATCCAATTACCGAATGTCGATCTGGTAGTTGCTCGGGCGTGATGCTATCCTCAAATATAATACGTCGTCAAAGGACTCAGACCTATCGTCCCAGGCCGCATAGGTATTTGCCCGAGCCCTCTGTTTACTTCTGATACGGTGCGCAATGTCTAGCGTGTGTTTTGTTTTCAGGGTTAGTGTGTACGCCTCTTTGAATCTTCAATATTTAGTGAAACCACGCCGAGAAATCCTTCTGCTTCGCTGATGATGGAGACTAAAACGTCTGTATCTATCATTGACACTGCCGCATTTGGTTGCCTTCTACTTGTGATGTCAAGCACTTCGCTGCTGGCCGTCTCTCTATGGCATATTCTCGAGGATTCGAGCGTCTTTGGACTGAAGCTAGCAATAGCAGCCCCTTTGAACGAACGACTCAATAAAAAATACCGAAATATGCACATGTCGATAAGCTCTCAATCGCGCTCTCCCTTGCAATTAGGTCATCACTCTTGGCCTTGTAGACTGAAACCCGTTCCGTCACTGCGCGTTGCAAATAGTAGCCCGTAGTCGTAAAGAATGCCGATTCTGATCTGGCTCAAGTCTGAGTCTGAATCACTGGAAAGCTTGGGAACTTCTGGAACTCGACAGTCTCGACCTTCTTCCGGTAGCACCATCATGTAAGCAGGCTTGACAACAACTCCATCTCTGGCCAGTAATCAACACCCAAACCTGAGGCTTGTTTCGAGTAGGCTAGCCAAGCAAGTGCCGAGCTTGAGAAGCGAGACAACAAGTCACCCAAGTTGCTTTTTTGTGTCGGTCACTTGCTGGAGTTGCATTTGCCGGCCCCGGCATCAGTGTAGTCCTCCTCGCCCGGCTTCCCTTAGGGTGGCTTCCGGAGATCACGTAACCCTGTACCTTGCCCGCGGCTGGGGAGGACGGTGTCTGGTTTCCGGACCCGATTCCAATCGGACCGTCTTTAGGATCATGATTGGCGAGGTTTCTACTGGGGAGCCTCGGTCCCCCATCGCCAAACATGGATTACAGTCAATTAGTCAACTGCCTGCGTCAAGCATCGTGGCTTGGCTGGCACCGGGGTTTGTCCAGGACACGCAAATCAACGAATGCGTGTGGGAGACTGAGAATAATATTGGCCAAGGGGTGTTGTAGGCCGTGATACGCATATCACAAATTATGCGACAGCTTCCAAGAAACACCAAGTCTCCACGCTTGCTTTCTCGCCAACCCGGCCTTCGGCCTCCCTGATCGGAAAGCCTCCGTTTCTGGTGACCTCAAGTGCCGGGTGGCAATGACCTCTGGCCCGCGGTAGATCTCATATGACCTCATATCCATGGGGCGAAGGTCAGGTATAGGTTTTCGAGATAGCCTCGTATCACGTTCGGCGTCTGGCTATGACCGACCCGAGACAATATGCCGTCGACGTACAAAACTAAACCGCACTGCCCTCTGGCTCCCAGATTCAGGAAGCCCACCTGATCAATATTCTTCCCAGATGTTGATGTTGCCTGTGTTTCTCGATCTACTTGCCCTTTGACGTATCGCCATGTCACGGCTCCCTTACCAGCAACAGCAGCAGCCACAATGGACGTCAGTAAGTGACGATAGACCAGGCGCAGCAGCCATAGGGCCACACGGTTCTGACTCGGAATACGCAATCGAGAGAGGTCTTGACTGGCACCCGCATACTAGGAACCTATCGGATCGAACAAATGCCTCCTTCCCGCCGTATGCGCCCCCTCCGGACGACGTACGTTCCAGAAGCAACGCATCCCAAGCCGACGTGAGGATGCTTCCCTTCCGTGAACAGCCAGTCCACCGTAGCACCACACTGCCTGAGGTGCCACCACCCTCCGCCAACTTCGGCCCCTCTCGCTATCCGACGGTTGCCCCTTTTGAGGGGGAGAACATCGCTGGGCTGGACCCAGCTCAGAAGACCCTTCGAAGCCGCTCGGGGTCAACGTCTTCTCGCATACCACTACCAGCAAACCCACAAGCACTGCTCGCCGCTCGCTATGACTCCAGGGCGACACCATCTCAACCCCTGACAACCCTCTCCAATCCACAGAGAGTTGTCAACAACAGCCAGTCTCCGCCACCACTATCACCTCTAGGACAATTTGCTCCTTACAAACCTCCTGCCGTATACACCCCCCCCGTACAGAACTTGAGGACAAGCCATGTCGGGATGGAAGAGGAGGGACATGGGGACCCCAGAGTCCGGGCACTCGTCGACGCCTTGAGACTGAACCCACCTACTCCACCCGCTCCGGCCCTTCAAGAGACGAGGCGGCCTGCCGAGCCAGCCAGACAGTCTAGTCATATCGAGTTGGCGACAGTTTTGGATGACATCCGGACCAACCCTCAGCGGTGGTCTAATCCGGGCCCACCACTCTCACGGGAGGCAAGGCGTTCGGAGCAGCACAGAAGTTCCAGCGTGACCAAGCCACGCGCCGTCCCGCCACCCCTGCAGGCCAGCCCTGGCAAGTCCGACTCGGCCGCTGCTGCAGCCACCACCGTGGCCGGAAGCGCCGCCTCTACGGCGAGGGGATGGGAGAAGCAAGATCAGCCACTGCCTACAATGGGGGACGACGGTGGCAGGGGTGGCGGAGTCGCCAACGCGAGGAACGTGCCCGTTGGCGCCGCCGACGACTCGGATGCGGACAATATTGTCACCTGGGACGGCCCGGACGACCCGGCCAACCCTGCCAACTGGCCCATGATCAAGAAGTACCAGACATCGCTCATCCTCTCACTGTTCAGCTTCATCGCCCCCTTCTCGGCCACCATGGTGGGCCCCGCCATGACCGTCATCGGCACCGAACTGAACATCGCACCCGGCACGGAGCAGCAGCTGATCCAGGGCATGCAAGTCCTCGCGGCCGGGATCGGTCCCTTCTTCATAGCGCCCATCATAGAGCTGTTCGGCCGAGCCAACGTGATACGCTACGCGCATCTTTGGCACCTCATCTGGAATACAGCCTGTGGCTTCGCAACATCCGGGCCTCAGTTGCTCGCCTTCCGTTTCATCGGCGGCCTCGGTGCCAGTGCGCCGCAGATTGTGAGTCCGTCTCTTTCCAAGGGCAGCCGAGTCTTGTGTGAACTGACATAATATGCTTTCGCGATTCCAGCTGGCGCCCGGCCTTACAGCCGACGTCTATCCCGCGCCCATGGGGGGCAGAGGAGACGCGGTGCACGCCTATCTACCCTTCTTCGGCAGCGCCATTGCGCCAATTTTCGGTGCCTTCGTCACGCAGGAGAGCGACTGGCGCTGGATCTTCTGGGGAACGTCGATAATCAGCGTGGTTGCAGTCGCGCTGGCGTTCCTCTTCTTGGACGAAACATACCACCCGCTGCTGCTGGAGCGCAAAGCCGCCCGGTTGCGCAAGGAAACGGGCAACCAACGCCTGCACACGCCGTTCCACGACCCGAATCAATCCAACAGCGACCGTATCTTGAAGAGGGCTGCCGTTCCTTGGTTCATGCTGGTATCTCACCCCATCGTCCAGCTGCCGTTCGGCTATAGGGCCTACCTCTTTGGCATCATGTATTTTGTGTGAGTCGACACCGAAGCCAGCAAGCGCGTCAAAGGAAGCTAACGCCCGTATTAGGATCTCGACTTATGGCCAAAACTTCATGAACGTATACGGCATGGACATGGAAAACGCCAGCGTGAATTTCCTCTCGCTTGGCGTCGGCTTCGTCGTTGGGCTGCACATCAGCCGCTATGCTATTGACGGGGTACGTCCGCTGTGAACATCAATGAAAGTCGTATGCGGCAAACCTGGCTCGGTTGCTAACGACTCTTGTGTCAGTTCTCGGCCTATTTTCGCAGAAGGCACAGAACCACCGGCCATTCTCCCGAATGGAGACTTCCCGTCAACGGCGGCGCGGCACTGTTCCTCCCACCAGCCCTGATACTCTACGGCTGGGGCTTGAGAAACCAGCTGCACTACATCATAATCAACATAAGCGCCTTCTTCCTCGCCATCGGCCTGATCCTCGGTTACTTTAGTCTGCAGCCGTACGTGACCGAGTCCTACGGGCTGGAATACGCCTCGAGCGCGCACTCGGTCGGTGCTTTCCTCCAGCACATCGCCGAATTCGCCTTTCCGATATTCGGACCGTCTGTCACTAGCTCGGACCTCGGCTTCGGCTGGAGCTACACTCTGTTGGCCGCACTGACGTTGGCCATCTGCACTATGATGCCCTTGATCCTATGGCATTTTGGGCCAGCCATCAGGCGGATCAGCACCAAGGGCTTACCCGTCGAGCCGTCTGGTCGGCGCTAAATTCCAGGTGTGGCGTTTCGTGTTTATAAGGAGCCAAGAACTATTTGACGCACGTGAGATTAGACAGAGTAAGATTTGTACGATGTTCTATAACCAAGTTGGCACATTCGGTAGGAGTTTTGCATTGTGTAGCTTTACCTACCCTGTGTAACAGGACTTTACAATTCTATATATAAAAATGTTTCGATGTCAAGGCACGCGATTACCATGCTGCTGCAGACAACTGAAGCACTCAAAAGACATCTAGCTGTTAATAACTCCACTGGAGATACGTTTCTTTTGAGCAATCATTGTCTCCACTCATGAAGGTATTGTTACTCCATCGGAAATTCGACACAGGGACGGCGAGCTCGGGTCACGGAAGCATTGGTTGTTGTTAGCTCAGCCAAAAACACACAGTGTGTCGCCAAGGCCCAAGGCGAACTTCATGGCTTGTGAGAAGTTATACCATTGACTGGATCCTTGAGCATATAACTAGAACATTCCTGTTTATAATAAAATCATGGGGCCGTTTTATACCGCCACAAGGTTGTCCTACCGGCTGTTTAATCATCAGAATTCAATTCTAATTATCTATTCGCCTTTCCTCTGCCTAACTCGACATCACCTATGAGTAAAGTCTTGTTATTTTAGATACGTTCCCGAGATACATCGCCTACCTGCGCGACCTCGCTTCTGAACACCCAAGAGTCATGATAATTAATACAGATCTCTCAGCTCTGCATGTCTATCGTGATTGGGATGTGTTACATGACTGGGTCCAATCACGGTCAGTAGATAACATGACACTGTCCTCTTTCCTCAAATGGGGTTTGTGGAGTAGAAGGTGGACCAGAAGAAGAGCTCAAGCCCACATTTGCTGAGGATAAACATGGTGTAGAGATTGTTGGGTATAATAAGGAGGACCTAGTCAAGCCGGTCAGAGTTACATGACTAAACTCTGCTTTGAATTTTGTAGTTCAGGAATCTAGAGCAAAGGCAAAGATATAACAGAAGCTGCAAGCATTGAAGTTGTTGAAGCTAAAACTACTCGATTTCTACGTCTAGGGTTTTATTTTAAAAGAGGTTTACGTACCTATCCAGGCTCAGATTCCGAATAAGCCCCCCCCATCCATGCTATCGACCCGGGTAGCAGATCAAGTCGATTTTGTTCACTTAGTGCTCAATAGCGTAACCCTGACTTCACCCCTTTGCAGACATCATTGTGATATCAGCAGATACAAGAAGCAGATGGCCCCCGAGAATCACGAAAGAAGATCGAATCCCAGCCAAATGGCGAAATTGTTGGCGAGGAAGCCGGTGCAAAGTGGCCTTCACGACTTCGGTAGGTTATCCGGGACAACCAAGCTCGGTACAAATGCTGAAGTAACATGCCTCAGGGAACTGTGAGGGCGGTAGGTGGGCGGTGGATCAAGCTTCAGAGATCAAAGTGAGGGACACGTACGAGGGGGTTAAGAGGCGGACAGTATGATTCATAAGTCATTTTCTTCATAACAATGCACATACTTTTGTCTTCTGTGAAAGGAAAAACAAGAGGAAAATCTTTCCGGTGTCGTGTGATATCCGCCGAAGCCGCTGGACTCCAGGGGACAGAGTGCGGGACAGGCCAGGATTCAAGGTGACTCGCCAGCGTAATTTCTAGAGCGGAGCCACGGGTCTGGAGGTGAATCTGCCAAACTCCTGTCCGTGAGCCCCAACGGTTGTTCTAGCCAGTTGAACTCTGCCTCTCTAACTGCTTTAGACAGGCAACGAAGCCTTGAAGACGTCCGAAGCGAGGTGACGCAACCGCGTCACCCAAGTCGTCATCCACAATTTGGCCCACTGGTGGTCCGACAACCTCGTCACCATAAAGTAGCTAGTGGGACGAGCTCTGGCTCAACGTGGGGCCCGCCACAGGGTCGGATGACATGTAAATCGCACACTGATCAGAAGAAGGCTTTAGGGTATTATCGACGCTAAACTTACAGTGGCTAATATGAAGCTTGTTGCTGAGAGAGCTCCAGTCAGTTTTGTGCTGATCGTCAGCTGATATATGACTCGGGCTGTCTTTTCGTGAAAGGCGAGGTCGGCTTCGGGCCGAAGTGACTAGCGTGGATATTCTCCCTTGTTGAGAGCTGCAGTTCGGTCTGCTTCTCGACACATCGTTCCTGCGGCCACATTATGGGCACAGAAGTTGATTGGGAAGTCGAGGTGGGCGAGATTCCGCATCGACGTGATGTTTGGGATGACGTCCTTCTCACCTGTCAATGCCGTACTATGAGACTTCTTCTGTCGGCCGGCCGGCTGGCTCAACATCTTTTCCTTTTTCGGCACTACAATCTCGGCGCGGCAGAGACAGTCGACAACAAATTTCATTTCGGCGTTTAAAATATGACTTTCACATGGATCACTGGGCGGGGTTGGAATATAAGTACTCTCCGCTGACGGCACTTCTTATTACAGTATAGCTAAAACCGTCGCTGAAATCAACGCTCGCTAATCTTGAACTTTTTCATGGTCTGGCCCTGCAGACTGCAAGCCCAACTCATAATTCCACAAACATGCAATCAAGCAGAGTCGTCCGACGTTTTCTCAACGCACTCGGCCTTCTGGCCCGGCTTGTCGCTCTCGAACTCCTGTGGCATGGCGATGGGTCGGTTCTTCGCGAACTTGACCGTCGCGAACACGGAGGGAGAGTCCCTGAAAAGGAGCTCAATCTCCTCGAGGTTGCGACCCATGGTCTCGGGGAAGAGGAAGTAGACGCTGACGGGGATGCAGGCCGCGACGGCGGCGTAGACGATGTAGTATTGCCAGCCAATGGTGTTCAAGGCAACAGGGGTGACCATGACGACAATGAAATTCCTATAACGAACAGTTAGTTGATGGTGGTCGTAGATGAGAGGATCCGTTCATGAGACTTACCAGAGCCAGTGGTTGGCGGTAGAGATGGACGACATGGCCATACGGAGACGGAGGGGTGCGATCTCGGTGCAGTAGAGGAAGTTGGCTCCCAGGAATCCGATGGGGACGAAGGTGTTGTACAGGTAAATGAAGCAACCAGCGGCGATCTGAGCAGCCAGGTTATCCTTGGGGAAGGATGTGGTGATGGCCAAGCAGGTCATGCAGGCACACATCCCAAAGCCGCTGATGATGAAGACAGCGCGTCGGCCAAGTCGGTCGATGGCGAAGAAGGCCAAGAAGGACGAGATGAACTTCCAGGTAAGGGCACCGCCAGCCAGGGCCTTGGACGCCTCAGGCTGCATGCCGAGGTTCTGCTGGAACAAGATGGGGGCGTAGACGGAAACGAGGTTGCTTCCGGACATTTGCTGGAAGAACTGGAGCAGGATGCAGAGTCCAAAGCGGTAGGCGAGCTTGTCATTGCCCATCTTGAGAATGTCGGTGAGCTTGGCAGCATTCTGGGTGGTCTCCTCGAGCGAGTGCTCGATGCCAGCAACTTCGGCCATGACCTCCAAGGAGTCCTCGGGCAGGCCCCTGAAGGCGGAAATGATGGCGCGGGCTTGCTCCGTACGTCCCTTCATGACGAGCCAGCGAGGCGATTCGGGAAGAAAGTAGATGCTGCCCATCAACATGAGAGAGAAAACGATGGCAATGGCGATGGGAGGGCGCCATGTGACAGGGCCGGTCTTGAACTCCCAGAAGCCCAAGTTGATCCAGCTCTCCAAGACGTAACCGACACAGGTGAAGAGGCCAGTAAGGACGACCTGGCGACCACGGTTGCTGGCTCCGGACGTCTCACTCTGCCAGACAGGCACGATGGAGCTGAGCTGTCCAATGCCGAAGCCAATAATGACACGGCCGACAATGAGCTGGGCCAGGTGGAAGGAAGCACACTCGAGGATCTCGCCAACGAGGGTGCAGACACCGGCGAAGAAGATGACGTTGCGACGGCCGAAGGCGTTGCCGGCCCAGGAGCAGAAAAGGGCGCCGAAGAGGGCGCCGATGGTGAAGGTGGCGACGACGAAGCCCTGCAGCGTCGAGTTGGCTTTCTTGGTCTCGCCTGTGGTGTGGACGGTGTCGATCTGCGGGAAGGTCTTGACCCAGTCCTCGGTAGTGAGCAGACCGCCGAGGCCAGCCTGGTTGTATCCGAAGAGGATGAAGGCCGGGCACACAACGAGGGCGATCTGGAGGACGCTCAGGGCATTGCCCGTGAGTCCAAAGTAGAGTTTCGAACCCATGGCCAAGGACGCGGTGTGTTCTTCGCGTGCACGGAGGTTACCCAAAGGTTTCTTGGACGGAAAACTAGTTCAGCCTATGTGCGTACCGTACTCAAGGGGAGGAGGAGGAGGAGCAGACAGCCGACGAGGATGGGATGGAAGGGGAAGGGGAGCGAAGGCGGCAGAAGAGGCGACGCCATCTCGTTTTTATGAGAATCCGCCGACCACCCACCCGCCCACCGGCCGGCCGGCCGCCCTTCCTGTTCCCACGTATGATAACCCTTGTGGGGAGATGAGATGTGTGCGGAGACCCCGCGGGATTCTGGCCGCAAGGGTAAACTAGATAGATTCATACTACTAATACAAAGCCGCACAGATCCCCGTTTCGTTTGTGTGGAGAAGTAAAAGACGGAGAGGAAGAAGGTGGAAGGAGAAGACAGGCCCGTCGGCGGGCCTGCGATGCCACCGCCGAACGTGCTCCGTTGCGTTTGTGCGTGACCGGTTGATTCGGCCAGGGCTCACGCCGGAAGTCGACCGAGCCCGCTACATACACCTGACCTGTTTCTCTACTGACGGCGATAACATCATCAGGCCTACCCCGTAGAGCGCTCAGACGATGTCATGATGCAAACCCTATTCGTCGACAGGCCTCAGGGAGACCCTCCCACCCTCCTGAGTCCCGCCCTGCCATTTGCAAAATGTAACAACTACACTAGTGTGCTTCGTACCGTAGGTAGCAGTAGTACCCGTAGTAGTGGTAATGGTAGTGGTAGTGGTAGTAGTAGTAGTAGTAGTAGTAGTAAATAAATCCCGCTTGTTATCAGACAGAGGAGGGGCGGGAGGGCCCATCAAAGCTAGTCGCACAAGGTCGTAGTTTAGACGCATGTCGAGAAGCGGCCCGGATGCAACGGATGTCTTCGGTGAATATTCGCACATAGATCGTACATCGTCTAAACAGCCATCCCGAGTCCCGCTGGCGTGCATGGCATACCGTCCATCCACACCGCCGAAGAAGAAGCGTCGTCGAACAAGCGAGGGCGACGCAATATGCACGGAATTGGTCCATGCAGTGCGGCGAAAAATAAGCACGAGAGCCAAGACGGCAGCCAAGGCACCAAACCAAGCCAAGATTTGGCCGAGTCGTTCGTTCGCTACTAACGGTGGGCCGAGCGAGCGAGCGGGCGAACCCCCCCCCCACGTCATGAAGGAATTCCCGGCTGACTCGCGCCCGATAACGGTTCGGTCGACCACCCACGGGAGCGATGAAGCGCTCGTAACTTGGTCAAAGACGCTGCTGGATGGCTGGCTGGGTGGCTGGCTGCTTGGCACTACAACCCACGATGCGATCACCACTCGTCGTCACATTGTTTGTTTCTTCTAAACTAGAAAGGCGAGGGGTGTCGAGGGGCATTCGTCTCAACGCGGCCCCCCGTGTTCCTACATAGTAACGTCGCCGACCGACCCTGGTGAACTTCGCGACAAACGCCAAGAGCTCATGAGTTTGGATCCATCCAACCCTACCTACCTTTCGTGACTGGGTACCCAGTCGAGCTAACATCGCCCTCCCTTGCAGGTGGATGACCATCAGTCAGTTGCCGCACCTGTGATTGGGCGTTTCCTGGTATTCGGTGATCCATCCGCGCACTCGGATTTTTACCGAGTCAAGTCCACCTTGTGAGTAAACCCTTATGTCCGCGCTCAACACAAGACTGAGTGCATAAGTTGAAAAAAACATGAGACGTCCGAGGGAGTTTGACCAAGCCGAGGTGACTCTGAACAATTGGTATAATTCTCTGTCATGGTTCCCCCACCACGTTTGACCACGGCTCTGGAGCGGTAACCGAAAAAGGAGAAAAGTGAAAAACAAAAAGGGGCAGGGGGGGGGGGAGCAAGAGGAAAACAAGTTCTGTGAAAACTCGCGACGTGCCTACAACGCCTCTCATTCTCCCAACCTCATCAAGGTCATGGTCTTGACAACGGGAACCTACTCCAGCTTTTCCCCAGACGCCGTTTCGAACTTCTAGATGACGAGGCCGAACCGCGCCAGAACGCGGGGGACGAACCCTGGTCTGTGACGCTCGTCAACTCAAAACCACATTTTCGGACGTGCGGCACTGGATCACCCGGTCTTCTAGCGTGGGCATACGTTCCGTCTAGTTTTCGTGATGCCCACTTGTCGACGGCCAACAACACGAAGACGACAGTTGGGAAGAGAGGGATCCCCGCGGGGGTCATCGTTCTCCCACAATGCAATCTAGCGTGAGACGACCGCCGCGCCGGCGAAGGCGTCCCCATGGGCCGGAATCCCTGGGGGGGATGCTTTGTACAATTGCCTATTAACCGGGTCCATATTACCAAGTTCTGCAGAAGTTTAATAGACGCCCCGATGCCACCGCGCGTCGCCGTGCACGTACCGGCACGGCACCCCAACGCGGAGGCACCCGCTGCGCCGCCATTGCCTGAGACTGTGGTCCCGGCGAACGGTACGTTTCCTTTCTTTACACGAGCGACCAAGTGAGGACCGGTGACCGCCATGACGAGGCAAAGGCCAAGGCCACCGACGTTGGGTTTCTTTGTAGCGCCGGCGGCGATGGCAAGATGGTAATAGTAGTACCAGAACGCCTCGATAGTGCCAACGACGACATGGATGGCGACGAGAGGAACGTACGGAAGCTTCAAACACTTGGCGTGTTTTTTGGGGGCAGTGATTCCCTTTGCAGGTCAGCACTAGGTAACGCAGGTAGACAGATAGATGCCCGAGATCCAGAGTATCTCCAAAAAAAGGCGTGCGTGGTGCGTTGTGTAGAGCAGATACACGGCTTCCGAGCTGCCTTTGATACTCTTGCCCAGTTCATAGTGGGTCGAGACTCGGATCCCTGCCGGTTCACCGCTGTGTAGTTGGACGAAGGGAATGGGCTGAAGGTGGCACGAAAGAAAGTCGGGATCGTCATCCGGAGCGTGGGCGTGGAGGAGTTTCAAGAAGCCGGGGCAGGGACGCAGCCAGGCCCGGCATTGACGCCGGCTATATATTTCTTGTCTTCCCGTTGGTGCTGGGGTGCATGGAAGCAAGAGGGCACGTTTGTGTTCGAGCCGCTCATCTTTTAGCTGTTGCGCAACCCCCTGATATAGTCGCCAAGAATCCATGGATTCTAGTGTTGACTCTTGTTTGCCGCAACTTTAGCAAAAAAAAAAAAGGTACAATGGCGAATACGTTGAGAGGAAGAATCACATTCAGACGAAGTCGTCTCTTGGTATCCCGGTCACTGGACGTGCACCCCCGGGATACGGCGTTTATGCCAAGCTCTCGTGCTGATCTGACCATCTCATCTTGGCGCTTGGCATTCATCATCTTGGGACCGACCAAGCCCAGAGTGCTGGTTAAGGCTATGTTGAAATCAAAGATCGACTGCCGTTATTACAAAGTCGTTTTCTGATGAAGTACTTCGTCATGTGGCTGGCAAGGGAAACGGTTCATGGGGCCGTAGGTTACCGTCTTCACACCTCGTCAATGACAAGACACCATCAAGAGCATGTTGATGTACTCTAGATGAGGCGCCTACTGGGAGAAGACAACGAAACCCAGGCGTTTTTATACAAATTCGACAGGACCCGAGATTACCCCAGGCCGAACCCGACTTTGCAGTTGTTTCATATCACGTCAGCGCTTGGTCAAGTACTACACATGACGAATTGGGAAGAGTGCTCTGCTTTGATTGGAGTGTGAGGTTAAGGGGCACGCAGTCGGACTTGGGAACTATGCTTATATAGACCATGTCCAGCGAGATAAGCTTGCTGAGAACGAGAAACTGGGCTGATCAACTGACAACAACAGGTAACGACGGGCACGGGCTAAACCGCTCAAGTGCACAACATTGTATTATCTACTTAACGATGTAACGCTATCACGCTTGCTCTAGTTCTTTTGAAAAGAAAGTTGAATCACGCTGCCCAACCACACGCCCCCCTCCACCAATATGCTGCACGCATTCCACAGCCAGTCCTCCGCAGCCTGCGAGGATCCCTGGGTTTGGTCTGCCATCAACCAATCCTCAAACCCAGCAAGCTCGACCCCCTTCTGTTTACCAGGCCGCCTTGGCGAAAACACCACTGGGCCATCTACGCACGGCGAACTTCCTTGCCTCGTCGATCAGAAGGATGCCGAGGCCGAAGCACATGGGCAGGAACCAGTACTCGACCGGGACCGGGGCCGTGGCAAGCGCGGACTGGAAGTCGGGGACGTAGAGCCAGAAGATGGCCATGAGAAGGGCGAAAACGATGGCCGGGAACAGGTACAGGTTCTGCGTCTGCCTGTTGCCGACAGGCGGGTGCTGGAAGAGGGACAGGCGACGGGTGCGGATGGCCATGAGGTTGAACCACTGCATGACGACGAGGTTGACAAAGTAGATGGAACTCGCGATGTTGAGCTGCTGCTGGTAATAGTTCTGGTCGATGTCGGCGGGAAGGTTGCCGAAGGAGAACCAGATGTCGCTGAACCTGATGCCCTTGCGCTCGAGGTACCAGTACGACATGGCGAACGAGGACAGCGTCTCGAGAACGCCGACGAGGCCGTAGGACTGGACGACGAGCTGCCAGTCAACGAGGCGGTCCTTGCCGGGAACACGAGGCTTGCGGAGGAGCACGTCCGCCTCCGGGGCCTCGTAGGCCAAGGCGATGGCGGCGGCGGCGTCCGTGAAGAGACAGATGATGATCATGAGGAAGCTGCTCAGGATCTGGGGGATGCCGAACAAGACGTTGGTCATGACGGGCCAGAACTCGGAGAAGCTTCCGGCGGGCAACAGATAGGCCACCGTCTTCTTGAGGTTATCAAACATCATGCGTCCGTAGCGCAGCGCCTCGACGACGCTGGAGAAGGAGTCGAGCAGGACCATGTCCGCGGCTTCGATGGCGATGTCGCTCCCAGAGCCCAGAGCGATGCCGACGTCCGCGGCGCGCAGGGACGGGGCGTCGTTGACGCCGTCGCCGGTCATTCCCACGATCTGGTGACGGGCCTGCAGCTCGCGGACGATGCGCAGCTTCTGCTCGGGGGTCGTACGGGCAAAGACGATCTCCTGGTATTGCGCCAGCTGGTCCCATTGTTCCTCGTTGAGGGTGATCAACTCGGGGCCGGAGAGGACGATGGCTTGGCGCGGAGAGGACGTTTCAACATCGTCGATGACTTGTTTTACCGACGGGTCGACGAGCGTCATGCGCTGCAGAGCCG
The DNA here is from genome assembly GCA_030867225.1 of Colletotrichum caudatum. Taxonomy (NCBI): domain Eukaryota; kingdom Fungi; phylum Ascomycota; class Sordariomycetes; order Glomerellales; family Glomerellaceae; genus Colletotrichum; species Colletotrichum caudatum. The sequence goes on from MU846327.1 coordinate 18,496, forward strand.
TGACATCGTCTATCTGAGAGCGGGGGACGCTGATGATGTTGCATTCCGCTGCGATGGCCTGGGCCGTAAGGGCGAAGTCGCCGGTAACCTGTGGCCCCCCCCCCACCGTCAGTATCTTGGGACCCCCATGTCAATTGCAAGCAAGGGAATGAACGTACCATGAAGATGCGGATGCCCGCGCCACGAAGGGTGTTCATGACTTCGGGGATCTCGGGGCGGGGCGGGTCGACGATGCCAACGAGACCGACGAGAGTGAGGCCGGACTTGGCTTGGTTATTGACTTCCATCTCGTACGAGCTGTCCGTCGGGCTCCCTCGGAGGGCGGATTTCGAGATGGCCTTGCGAGCGAGCAACAGCACGCGACGCCCCTGAGCCGACCACTCATCCTTGATCTCCTCGATGGAAGCACGCGTCGAAGGGTCCAGGGCGGTCGTGTATCCGGAGGCGTTGACGTAGTTGCTGAGTCTGGGCATGAGAACATCGGGGGCACCCTTGATGGTTAACAGACTGCAGCGCGGCGTTCGTTAGCTTCTCACCCTCTGTTCGGGAACGACACGTTTTCGAGAATCCACTTACACGTCACCAGGCTGGAAGACCGAGGCAGTGTCGGAAGGCAGGGCAATTGACAAGCCATCGGGGTTGGACATGCCAAGCACGCGGATCATGTATTTGTTCTTGCTGTTGAAAGCAAGCTCGTACTTTGTCTGCCAGCAGCGACGAAGCTCGTTGACCGGGCCTAGACTTTCCGAGAAACGCAGGATGGCCTGGTCCGTAGCGTCGCCGTGGATAACACGCTCGTGGAGAGGCAGGCGCATGGTGGCGGCGTCAAACTGGCCGGCATTGCAGAGACCTGCTACGGCACGGAGTTGTTGTAGTGAGTTGTTCTTGTTCTGTGTGAGCGCTTCACGGGCGCCTTCGGCCGACATCATCTTGGTTCCGATGGCGCATTCCGTGACAATCATCTTGTTCTTTGCAACAGGTCAGCATGGACTCCCGGCACCTGATTGTGAGGAGAAGTGTGTCGGCCTACTTGAGTCAATGTGCCGGTCTTGTCGGAGCAAATCACGGAAACCGAACCGAGGGTTTCGACCGTCTTCAGAGACTTGCACAGGATCTTTTGTTTTTGCATCATTTTTGCACTGATTGTCATGCTGGCGGTCAAGGCCACAGGCAGACCCTCGGGGATGAAGGCCACGGCGACAGACACGCAGGATATGATCAGGTTCGGAACGTTGATCCAGTTGGGGTACTTTGGTCTCAGCCAGGCGCCCCTATTGCAGATGCCGTCAGCCGTTGTCGCCGATCCTCGTGCAAAACGGTGTCATCAACGTACCAGACAATCAGGACCACGACGATCATCAGAAACATGATGGAGCAGATGATGAGCACGAAATGCAGGACCTCGCGTTCGAGAGTGGTCAAGCCCTTCTTCGGCTCGTTGGTCAGCTTGGCGATGCGGCCGAAGATGGTGTTGTCGCCCGTGGCCACCACCAACCCCGTGCAGGTACCGGAGACGCAGTGGGTGCCCTGAAGACCGACACATCGGGTCTCGAGGTAGTTGTTGTCAGTCGAGTCGACCGAAGCGGGCAGAGGGACCGATTCTCCTAATCGTTTGTGCTTTTGTCAGTCGCGCTCACAACGCCGCCGACAAACAGAGTCGCGAAAGGGTTGCGACGCACGCGGTAGATGGAAAGAAAGAAGTGGCAGGATAGCGAACAGGAAGGAAAGATCGGGACTGCTTACCCGTCAAGATGGATCTGTCGAATTTGGCGTCCGAGGAGACCTTGAGGAAGCGCACATCAGCAGGCAGCTTGTTTCCCGACTTGACGATGAGAATGTCCCCGGGCACGATCTCATCAGCCGGGAGCTCGGACTGTTGCCCATCACGAATGACCATGCAGTTCTCGGGCAGCATGGTCTTGATCGAGTTCATGACCCGCGAGGAGGACCAGTCCTGCCACATGTTGAAGGCGGCCTGGATGAAGAAGACGCCCAACAGCACAATGGCCAGCGCCAAGTTGGCCACGGCGGGCGGGCTGCCCAGCGGCTTCCACGCGATAAAGACGAGGATCGAGGCCACTAGCAGGATGGTGCCGAAGCCCTTGAAGAAGTACCCGAGTATGCGCTTCGTGTGATTTGTCGGCGCGGGCGAAGGCGCGTTCTTGCCGTAGTGCGCCATGCGGCGCTGGACCTGGTCCGCGGAGAGGCCGTCGGCGAGGGAGGACGACTGGCGCCTGAGGATCTCGTCGACGGAAAGGGTGTGCCATTCGAGTTCAGATAGCTCTGGGAGGCGACCATGTCAGCTTGCATGCCACATGGTCAACGCGGCTGTTGCGGCCGGGGCCTCGGGTCTCGCTACGAACCCGTTGCGACATTCTTGGCCTTCTTGACAGCTTCCGTTTTTGACTTGAACTCCTCAATCTCGAATGACCTTTCGGATGGGAATCATCAGCACTGAGAAGCAGGCGAGGTTGTTTTTGGTCAGACCGAGGAGGGCTGCTCTTACACCGTACGGTATTGAATGGGCAGCTCGGCAGTCGCATCGATGGAATTGCGTCTCGACCTGATCGAGTGAATGGACATGGACGTGTTCGATCGGGCACGATGCAGAGTTGGCACCACGCTGGACCGATAAGCTCTCCTGCCGGCCTCCTCGTCGGCATCCCAGCGGATGCGATCACCAGCCGCCTGGGAAGTCGACTTTTCAGGTTCGTCCATGACTGCTTTCTCTCTCTCTCTCTCTCTTTCACACACACACACTCTCTCGGGGAGTTTGCAGAGCAAATTTCCGCACTGGCAGTCAAGAAAGAGGTAGGATGGCTCGTCAGACCGAGTAAAAGTCCAGTGTGAGCGTAGGTAAGGGCTAGGAGGCCTCAAGAGGAGTAAAGGGAAGTAAGGGGATGCAAGAGAGGGAAGCGAGAGGTGACAGAGTCTGAGAGTCTATCTATAATGACGTGTAACGGATTCAGGGTCTTATACACAGAGTAGACCAGAAGGCCACGAGACACGAGATGGGACGTGGATCCGGGATGGCCAAAAGGGGTGAACCGTCCTAACACGATAACTATCACGGGTCTTGGCACACCCGTCTTTACAAATGTTTAGGAGGGACACACGCACAGAGAGAGAGAGAGAGGGAGAGACATAGGACACAGACCCGGACTCAGGATGCACACGCCCAGCCGTACGGTAACCGTTGTGACGGAAATTGCAGCCTCCGCATAATTCCATCACATGGCATGGGCTGACTGTCGACGCTTTGCTTAACTTGGGGATGGTGTCAAGTAAAAGAAACCGAATGAACTTGTTTTTCAGCCCCCCCCCCCCCCCCCCCCCCCCCCCCCC
>MU846327.1:21910-42057 GCA_030867225.1 Colletotrichum caudatum
AAAGCAGCGCGGCTTTTTTTAACACATCAAAGTTTGGGAGCGATGGAACGGATGGGAAGGGCGTAGAGGGAAGAAAATGGAGATGGGGGTGCAAGTTGGGAATTCAGGCAAAGCAGGATTGTCGTGAGAGGCAAGCAACAAGGCTTGAGACGGTAGCGGCGACGGCGGCTGCGCCTGCAGGAGGAGGGAGAGAGGGAGCAGATGAGGAGGAGGACGACAACGACGACGTGCGAAGAATGATGGAGGCCAGTTGCGGGTTGTATCTACGAAGCCAAGAGCGGTGAGATGGAACTGCGAGGCCAACGTGCTGGAATACTGTGGCAGACGAAACTCGCACACTCTGGATGGTCTTCTTTCTTTCGTCTGAAGCCGAGGAGTCGGAGCGCTAGGCCAAGACGGGCAAGGCGAATCGGAGTGTTTTGAAATTACAAGCAGGCCATCGGGAGGGAAATAGTGGCAAGGCCCAGGGCAGTCTGTCAGTCACGGTGGCAGTGAGAGAGGGCCAAATGAGGAAAAGAGCGCGTCACAGAAACTACGTTGCGGGCGACGGCACGAGGGAGAGGAAGCGAAAGAGAAAGAGGAGGAGGAGGAGGCTGACTGAGCTCGGCTGCGCTTGATCAAGGGGGGGGGAGGGGGGTGTTTGGGAGGAAATAGAAATAAAAATAAATAAAAAACTAGAGAGCGAGGAGGATCCTGTTGCTGTAGACAGTAAAGGGCAAGCAAGTACGGATAGAAGGGCAAAGGAATGAGGATTAAAATCGCTCATAGTATGCGGCGTTGATTCGAAATTACACGCTGGTGAAGTCAAGCGCGTTGGATATACAAGTATATCTTGGCGGCGAGGAGGCTCTCCTGGTGACTTTGCCATTGACAAAGTGACAACCCAATCAAGGTTTTGGCGCATCCTGCCCCGTGCTGCGGCCCCCCGCCCCCCCCCTCTCCAGGATTGATACCCGTCCCTCGGCGTCCTAAGTACGGCGTGGCATGGCGGCATGGTGGCATGGGGGGAGGGGGGTGATGCGAGAATGCGGATATGAATGTGGAGATGCCATACATGCTGAACTTTGTATATCCGTACCTAGATGGGGACGTGGAGTTGCAGTCGGAGAACTACTTAGCCCCAGCTGGCTGGTCCGTCCTTGTGATGAAGATCAAGGTGTCTTTCCATGTGCATCCGACCCGAGAGTCTTGTCTCTAGACCAAGACACGCACACCGTGAGGTTACACACGCACACATGTCCTCTCTCTTGCCGTTACCCATTCCTCAGCCCTGAATCGGGTCTGTTGCATCCATACGTACCTATGTATGTCTGCTGGCCGAACCATCGATCCGCCATCAAACCATCCAAGGGCCTTTTCTGAGCCACCAGGATCAAGCGGCTCTGAGCTCTGAGCTGCAAGATTGGAGAAGCCAGATACCACCTCATGCCGGGGCTTTCTTGAACCTTGCCTCGGCCCAAAATCGTCCGCGCCCGCTCGCCGTCATCTTGCATCAAGAGAGGATGGATGATGATGCTGATTTTTATTTTTATTTTTATGTTTATGTTTATCCTTCATTGGAGGAGGGTGTGTGTGTTGACTCGCACACCGTACTGCGGCACGGCACTGCAGCCGGGCACTGCAAAGTAACAAAAGTGCGCTGAGTCGGGGGGGGGGGGATCCGTCTCTTTGCCTACGTAGCAGTGTGTCCGTCTCTCATTCTCCATCTGGTCTGGCGGCCGGCACTGCCACAATCTTCTTATCCGTCTCGGTCTCCCCCTCCCAGTCTCCCCCCACGATACCCTTTGTTGCTGTGTTTCTTCTTTCACCGCTGCCATGTGGGAAGAGAGAGAGAGGGGGGGGTATTTCTCGGGTTGCTGCAAGTAGTTAGCAGGGTCATCCGGGATATGCAACCCCCGCCCCCCCCCCCCCCCCCATTATTAGTCTACCGCTACTGTGTGCCATCCCTTCGGAGCTTTCCTAGCCTTTCTCTTGGTGGGTGCTTCACTATCATCCATTATATCATATCCGTACCACGCGTGCTACAGGTAAAGAGTCGCTGTATCTGGCACAGGCGGCGCGAGTCGCATGCCGGATCGATCGGCAGCCATGTCCATGTCCAGGTCCAGGTCCAGGTCCATGTATTGCTGGTGCCAGCATGAGCCCTTTTCCCGCACTTGCGCGCGCGCACAAGTAATTATAGACAAGACATATAGCCCAATATGGCCATCAAACAAACCCTCTCCTCCTCCTCCTCCTCCTCCTCCCCCCTCTCCCTCAAAAACCCTTAAACAGCCAGCTGACTAACTGCATTCTGCTCAGACTTTGTTGTCCTTCACTGGAAAGTCAGCAGAGCATCCTCCCCTTCCCTTTCCCGTCCCCTCCCCCCAAAACACAGCGGTCACCGCCTTTGGTGTCGATTGTTGTCTCACGATGACTCGGAGAAGTTGCCTCTTGTTCCGTTCCCGCCAGTCATCAATCGCCGCTCGTGATTCGGCCTGCTTTTCGCCGACGCGCGCTTGCACCGTAGCTTGTTTTCTCCTTTTTGGCCCCCCCTGTCATCTATTGTGCTTTCGTACTTGGACTGCCGCCACTTTCTTCCACTCACTGCCCGTCTCCTTGCTCGGTGATGCTTTCAGTTATACGAGATAGAATAAAGACCCAACAACGACTACTTCACATACATACATACATGCATGGTCGAATAGGGCAGTCTGAGCCGATTCGACGGTCCTACTGCTGCATCCATACGAGTACCCCCCCAGGGCCCCCGGCGCTGAATAAAGACGCTCCCTCTCGCCTGGATGGATGGATGGATGGATTCTCAATTCGATAATATGCGCTGTGCTGTTAATCGACTGCCGTCCCCTGCCCAAAAGGCAAAACAGCTGGCTTAGCGCCGATCCATCACGCGCACAGCACGCCCCAGCATTCCCAGCAGGCGGCCTCCAGGCTTTACCATGGGCCTATCCTGGCTCTCTCTCTCTCTCTCTCTCTCTCTGGTTCTCTCTCACACGCACACACTCTCTCTTTCTCACGCTCGCTCGTCCTTGGGTCGTGAGACTCGTTACTACATGCATACATGCATGCATACATACAAACATATAGTATGTGCTCGCTATGTCGTCTTTCTGCCACACCCCTCCCTGCCCCTTGCTCTTCCGACTACGTGCTCCGTACCATGTAGTATCAGCGCTTCTCCACGATTGCCCTGGTCCCTTGCGGCATGCCTCGACAGAAATTCCCTCGGCATATACCGGGGTTTTATCTTTATTATTATTTTATTTCTTTCTCTCTTATGAATTGATGTGGGACACATTGGCGGTCTGAGGCAAAGGGAGGTAGGTAGGTAGGTAGGTAGGTAATAATTATTTGACAAAACAGCTTCCAAGGGTATCCATCCTTACTCGTTGGATGACAGCTGCAGTGTAGTGATAGATATCCATGTCCGTAGGGGACACAGACGACAACAGACTGGGGCGGATGCTCCCCCCTCGCCGCTTGCTTGCATGCCTACTAGCTCGCGTGAGATGGAGAGAGAGAGAGTATGTGTGCTTTTCTCTACCTTGCGACACGCGCCACTCGGGCGCGTTTTGCTGTCAGAGCAGACTGATTGATTCGCGCTGCAGTGGCTGGGCAGTAAAGCCCAGCTAGTCAATCCATTTCTCGTCTCTCTTTCTTCTTCATCTTCTTCTTCCTCTTCTCTTGTCACCTAGGCGGGCGGCGCAGAGCAAGCAGTCTAGTGATTATTACTTCTTGAGCACGGCGCTCGCCGGCGCCGCAAGAACGCCTGCACGCGTGCACCCCCGACTTTTCTTTCATGTCGAGATGGCGGGCGAGGGCGAGAAAAAGGGAGAGAGAGGGTAACTGACTGTGGGTTACTACTACTGACACCATCACTGACTACGACTACTACTAGTATTCTACTACAGTAGTAAGTAGCATGCGTTACTACTCTCTGTCTGGACTGTCTGTCTGTATGTCTGTATGTATGTACCAACGCCCGACGAACGACGGAAGACCCTTGCCGAAGAAACTCCAACAATAAGAGCTCTCTGCGCCACTGGCCACAGGTTTTGTCTCTAGCTCGGCGGCCAATGCCGAGTACCGACCGGGTGCCCGTCACTGTCGTTCGTCGTCGTCGTTCGTCGTCGTCGTCGCCGTCGCCGTCGCCGTCGCCGCCATCCTCGTCCTCGCATAGGCGCAGGCTAGAATCTATTGCAATTCGGGTTCCAGACCAGTCTCCAAGCAAAACCAACCAAGCCATATGCAGCAGCAGCAGCAGAGCACCGGCAATCAACACCCAAGCGCAGACACGCGGGCACATGCGCACACGCACACGCGTGCATTGCCCCCCTCCCCTCCCCCTCTAGTTATCTCCCCCATCTTATTGTTGTCCGCCCCAAAATCGAGCCAAAAAGCAACGAGGAAGGGGAGCAAAAAAAGTCTAAATCTCGTCCCGCAACTGGCGGTGCCATTTATCCGATGCGTCTCCTCCAAGATGAACGGAATAGCGGCATCTTGCGTGCACCAGCCGGATCCCTCTCCATCTGCCTGCCCGACTGCTCATCTCATTTTCCCTCACTCTCTGTCTCTGCCTCTCTCTCTCCCTCTCTCTCTCTCTCTCTCTCTCTCTGCCCCTCTGCCCCCCTCGTATCTCGCTGGCCTCCTCTTGCCTCTTTGTCGTATAAACATGTTCATTGTTTCCCCTTTGTGCTTCTTTTTCCACCCCCCTTTCTTTTCATCCTGCCTTCTGTCACGGCCGAATCCTCCGCCGCCGCCGCCGCCGCCGCCGCCTCCCAGATAGATGCCAACTACTTAATTGACACTATTGCTGCTGTTGCTGGTGCCGCTGCCGCTGCTAACTGGCTCGTCTCCTCGTCAATCAGTTGAGTTGGATGACGTCGCTGGTCAATGAGCCGACTCCGCTGCCGCTGCAAGCTGCACTGCTGCGCCTCACTCGAAGCTCGAATCGAGACCCCGACTTTCTGTGGTGCTTTTGGTGCGCCATTTGGCTTTTCCAACTAAAATTACGCCCAAAAACCCACGCTCCCACCTTTTCACTGACCTGCTGTAATCGATACCTACTGCCCCAGGCACACACACACACACACACACACACACACACACACCCAAGGTAGTCAAGTCAGAGTGTTGCTGGGCCCATCCATCCAACTGCTGTCGACTATCGGCCGATTCGTCGTCTGTTATTTGGTTGGCCGCCCGCCACCCCGAGCATCAGCAGCAGCACCAGCAGCACCAGCAGCACCAGCGACAGAAGAAGTCTCTCCACACCCTGTCTGCCCTTTCCCCTCCTTGTGCGACACTCACCCCGGTGCATTCCACAGAGAGCACATGTGCAGTACAATTTCTCGCGTTCATATTGCTGCACCCGTACGTTGCTTGCAATACCAACTATGCCTGCCGGATTGCTCACTATCCCGAGGGAAATTCGCGACCTCATACTCGATGACGTCGTCTTCCTACCCGATCGCCCGCCACCGCTCAACCCCTCCGTCAGTCAGGACCGCAAGAGGCGCGAGTACAAGGGCAAAGGCTTCTTTGATGGCCACGACATTTGGGTAGAGAAGCAGATCCGCGCGCCGCCCTCGGGCTCCCCTAACAACGCCATCCTCCTCGTCAATCGCCAGCTGCACCACGAGGCCAAGAGGCTGCTCGCCTCAAAAGGGACCCACTGTCGTCTCGATGTCATGTATGTCAAGGAATGCGGCCTGTGGCCGACTTGGCTCGCCGTGCCAAGATCCACCCGCCATGCCGACAGCGTCCACGTCCAATTCCGCATTTTCAACCCTCCCGCCGATGTCAACCCTGACTGGAAAAACGAGGAACAGTTTCGCGGTGGCGACGGCGGCCCGCCCTTCATCGTCTGGAACTTTTACGCCATGCTCTCCGGGTACCTGCAATACGGCCCGACCGCCTTCAGCAGTGTGGTCGCCGACCGGTCAAACTTCACCATCAAGAGGCTGGTGATAGACGTTCTCCCGCCCCCGCCCGGAGAGAAGCACGACCGTCTCGTGTCCGGCAGTGCGCGGCCACCGCCTACACATGACATGTTTGAAAGATTTACCACCATAGTCATGGACCCGGAGAAACGTGAACGCCGGGGCATCACTTGGCCCCGCCCGCCCGATGGCAAAGAGAGTCTCATACCAGCCGAGAAGCTTGCTTTCTTCATGTGCTGTCAAATTGGGGGTCTCTTGTCAATGTACAGAGACTGGGCCGACTTCGGCGACATCTTGTACGAAGGGGTCGGGAGCATCGACATCCGCGTCAACGGCGAACCGCGACGCTACTTCGACCTGGACGAGATGCTCGACAGATTGCCCATACAGCCCATCGCTGCCTGGAACGAAAAAGAACAGCAAAAGAGACAAAAGCGATTCGACGACTGGAAGGCGCAGGCCATTGCAACGAGAAGAAGCTGGGGAAAATGACGAAAAGAAAATTCGCATGATGACATGACACGAATGGTTTTCCTTTTCATTTTCTTGGGTTTGGCTTGGTGATACTGGACGATAGAGGGGTCGGGTCCCCTCTTTTTGCATTGGACGGCGATACCACCGGATAGATGGTTCTTCTTCTTTTTTCTTGGAACGGGGTTTCTTCCCATCGGAGCATGGTGCATGGTGGTGATGCATGGTACGGTATTGCCAACTCGGAGGCGGTCGGTCGGTCTCGGGGCCGGGAATAATCGGTAGGGTCTCCGGGCCGGACCCGGTGTCGGGGATAATTCGCCTTTCTCCCCCCGAATCTCTCTCTCTTCTTTTTTCCCCCCACCTTCATCGAGTTAGATCCTTCACCGCGGTCCGGAGCCGGGCAATATCAGAATGGCTTGCTTTGCAGCATCCGCCCACAACAATCTGATTCCACAATCCTCGAGACTGGGCGTCAGCAACAACCTGGGACAGTTGAGCCTCCCACGACGTGACAGGGTGACGTGATGCTCTAGGAAGTTCCCATTTCTGAGTCGTCGTGTTGTAGACTTCACCATTAGTGCCATCCGGGTAGAGGACCAGGGCCGGTGCCTCGGCAATGGCCCCTTCCTTGATGAGTTCCAGGACGGCTGATTCGTAGCTCTTGATTAGGGAGTCGAGTTTCCAAACCTTTGTGCAATTAATGCCGATGCCCCAGGGCCGGCTCGTGGCGACGTCCGGGCTCAGCATGGCCGTCACGGCCTGCTTGACGGAGGAGCCGTCGGGCAGGCAGTCGTCCTGGCGTGGGAAGAGGGTCGCGATCCAGAAGGGGAGGGGACTCTTGGTGGCAAAGAGGCCGATTTCATCGAGGGCTTGCCTCACAGCCTTGATTTCGTCGGCGCGGGGGATGGTCTCAACTGCGAGGTAACTGACAGGAGAAGCAAAGGCGCCGGCGTCTTTGAAGAGCTGCAGACGCTCCAGATGCCAGTGGCGCAACTTCTCAAGCGAGTCGTGGTCGGAGTCATAGGCGCCGCTATATTCTTGTCCGGGAATCATGCAGGCGCCGTAGGGACCGATGCTGAGAGCCGTCTTGGTGGCGTGGGCACGTCCGGCTTCGTGGGCAATGCGGACGGCGTCCTGGATAAAATTGACAATGGCGGGGGGGTCGATACCATTGGGATACTTGGCAGTGCGGGTGTTAGCAAAGCCGTGAATAGACAACTGGTAAGTGGCAGTGAGAATAATGTCTACTGGCACATTGCCAAAGTCTTTCTGACAGGCAAACAGGGTATCCTGGCCATCAACGAGGAGGTGAGTTGACCAGAGAGGGGTGGTGGCGGACTCGAACTTGATGCCGTACTTGTCCTCGAGCGAGGTGCCGAGGCCTCCGTCGAGAAGGAGGACTTTGCTGGGGCTTCGGTTCTCGGCGGCGCCCATTTGGGTTGGTTGGAGTGAGTTGGGTACCTTTGGTTGACGGGTGTGATAAGCAATGATAATAACGGGTTCCTGATCCAGAATGGGATTTAGAATTCCGACAGGGTTAGCTGTCGTGGGTTGAACGAACGAAGCCGAGTGAGAGAGACGTAGGAGGAGGACGGACGGACGGACGGACGGGCACAAGACCACTTGGTAGGTATGTATAATGATGGGATGAATCGAGGAAGACAATATGGACGCGCGGCGGGCGTTGAAAGTCTTGGGGGGGAGGGAGGGGGAGAGGGAGGGGGAGGAGAGAGGAAAGTCTTGGATCTTTGACGGGTCTTTGGGAGAATTGGTGTAATTGTTTGGGGGGGGAGGGGCTGAAGGGCAGCAAGTAGTTTAGCAGCCAGCAGCAGCAGCAGCAGCAGCAGCAGCAGCAGCAGGATATGGCTGAGCAGAGCAGAGCAGCGCAACCAGTGAGTGGTTTGGTCCGCTTGGAGGGGTTCCACCCCGGTGGAAATTTTTGGGAAAGCATTACGACGACTTGATGATGACTAAGGAAAAAGATGCTATCTTTCACTGTTTGCCAAGAAACCAACGGCAGCATCTTTCCGCTTGTCTGCGTCAATGCACCTTCCTCCTCTCCAGTACCTACCTATCCGTACATACCAACAAGCCCCTCTCTTCCCTAGGTAGGTCCCTTCCTTGCTGCGTTCCTTCTACTCGGGCGTCCTAGGTAGATAGATGCCAAGAAACAAAACGGATCGGAGGAATAAGGCAGGCCACTTCGGACTCGGCTTGAGGAGAGAGAGAAGGAAGCATGGACTCGGTGAGACCTGCCTGCCTGCCTGCCTGCCTGTCTTCCGGCCTATGGCGACGAAGGGTGATAGAGAGAGAAAGAGGAGAGAGGAAGAGAGTGCAGTGCAGTGCCTCCCTCCTAAGCGCGCCTGCCGATGCCAAGACGGAATGCGACATGCTCGGCTGAGGATACCCGTGGCCTCCAATTCCACCCAAAAAAAAAAAAAAAAAAACGGACAGATGGGTAATTAATTTGGTTGTGACTGAGCAAGCGATATAGTTTCCTACGATTCAGACATACGATACAGTATGCTCAAGCTTCCGTCATCCCATATGGGACATGATGTGTTTGTGTATCTTAGGTGCCTACACTAGCTATGATGAGTGCCCACCTAGGTACCCAAGTAATTACTACGTATTCTCTGCCTAAATGCCCTTTTGGCACATCCCAGGTATCTCGGATGGATTCATTCGCCTTCTCCTTGAGACTTCATTCTCATATGTGCTTTGGCCGGTACCTTCCTTTGTACCTGGGTAACTTCCTACGTAGATGGAAGGTGCTAGTTGACCTCGCCGACTGCGGGACTCGACGCCCCTTCCGACCAGATAGGTATGGGAAGGGGCACTTTCCTATCTCGCAAGTTCCCAGCAAGGTAAGATCCGACGGCTGTTTGGCTTACTATCTATCGTACCTTCCTAGGTACAATATATAGGTAGATACCTATCTTACCTAAATTGCTCCCACTCCTGTCGTGTGTGGCAGGGGGGGGGTGGTTTCCTCCGTGTGCCCCTTCCTCCCTGGCCACTTACTTCACTTTCCGAGCGGAACGGGGCTGCTTCTTGGGCTGATGCAACGTCATCGCCATGTACCTAAGGTGGCTAACTCTAATTGGCAACCAAGATGATCCCTGCCGTCCGTCGTCCGCCGTCCGCGGCCTGCTCCGCCTGATGCATTTCCCTACGCATGTCAGCCTGCCGTGCTGGGTACCGACCGGTCCCGGTTTCTTCATCATAGGTATTGAGATAGGTCCCGACCCATGATTGACCCGGGCACTAGGCAGGTAGCGATCCCGGACATCAACTACCCACTGTGGAGCACGGCCAAGAACCCCCGAATTCCTCCGCCGAGCCGTGCCGGGCGCTACACTACACTACTACTAGTTTGGGTGAGATGGAGCTTGACTTGACACCTTGTCCACCGAATGTCGACCGAAGGGCGCGATGGACATCGGTGGGTCTATCACCGACATCTTACGCATGATAAATAACGGACAACAATTCACGGCTCTCTTTGCCTTTGTGCATCGTGACCAAAACACTCAACAAGACGCCGTGCCGGACCATATCATATCCACCAGCCATGGCCACGACGACGATTGCGGCTTCCGCCGTAGCCTCGGCCTCAACCTCCGGCATCGAGCTCCGTCCCCTGCCGGCTCAGCCCACTCTGAAACAACATCCCGTCCCGCCAACCCAGGCAGCAGACGACGCCGACCACATCATCCGTGCCTCGCGCGAGGCCGACTCCGCCGTGCCCGAGGGCGGCTACGGCTGGGTCGTCGTGACGGGCTGCTTCGTCGTCGCCTGGTGGATCATCGGCACCCCATACTCGTGGGGCGTCATCCAGAGCGCCCTCATCGACGACGGCCTCGGCACCCCCGCCGTGCTCTCCTTCGTCGGGTCCCTCGCCACCTCCTTGATCTCGGCCTTGGCCATTGTCAACTCGCGCGTCATGAGGCGCATCGGCCCGCGCAAGACGAGCTTGTTGGGCATCGCGCTGCTGGGCCTCAGCGAGCTTCTCAGCAGCTTTGCAGTGAAAAACGTCGGCGCCCTTTTTCTGACGAGCGGAGTGGTCATGGGGCTGGGCATGAGGTGAATTGAACCCAGATCACCGCCATTCCGTGACGGGGGAGCTTCTTTTGCGCTAACGAGCCGTCTTGTCTAGCTTGTGTTTCGCTGTAAGTATGAGCCGTTGATCTCGTTCGTGCTCCATGTTTCCAATACGAAACCCACTGACAAGGTAAGATCGTATCCGCTGTGCCGGCCCAATACTTCAGCCGCAAGCGTGGCCTGGCGAACGGCATCGTCTTCGCCGGCGGTGGTCTCGGCGGCGCGGTCAACAGCTTTGCCCTGGACGCTCTCTTCAACCGACTGGGCTCGGCATGGGCCTACCGTGTCCTCGCCCTGGTCACCTTGGCCACCGGGCTCCCGGCCGCCTGGCTGATCAAAGAGCGTGTACCCCTTCGGAGCACCGGCTTTGTTGAATGGTAGGTCCTCGCAACCACCTCGCGTTCGCGTCCTCCGGCTCCATGCACGCGTGCAGCAACTCACTACTAGTCCACAGGCGTCTCTTCAAATCCTTTACTTTCCTCACCGTCTTCCTCGCCGGAGCGGTTGGCACATTCCCCCTTTTCGTCCCGCCCTTCTTCCTCCCTCTGTACTCCAAGTCCATCGGTCTCTCCTCATCGGCGGGCGCGGGTCTGGTTGCGGCCTTCAACTTCTCCTCGGCCGTTGGTCGCATCTGTTGCGGCGCCCTTTGCGACACCTTTGGCGCACTCAACGTACTGTGCGCCTCCCTGGCGTTGTCGGCCATTAGCATCTTGGCCATCTGGCCTGCGTCGACGACGCTGGGTCCCATGGTCGTTTTTGTCGTGGTTAACGGCATCTCCAATGGCGGCTTCTTCTCGACCATGCCCACGGTGGTGGGGAACGTTTTCGGATCAGCGAGAGTATCGGTTGCGATGAGCATGATTGTTACCGGCTGGGCGGGAAGATATCTCATGGTGAGTCTCGTTTCGCCCCAACAGAACCCAGGGAAGCTGACGGGGTCGTCAAGGGTGCCCCAATTGCTGGGTACCTCCTCGAGGCATACGGAGGCGCGGACAATGGTCTCCAAGCATACCGTCCTGCCATGTTCTACGCCGGATCGTTGTCATTGGCGGCATCGGGGCTTGTCGCTCTGGTTAGGTTCCGACTGAACCATAGCATTTGGGCGAGGATTTAGAACGAGGGGGAATGGTGAACACAACAGCAGTCAGGGACCCGAGTATTGTAACTTGCGACCCCGATAGATGAGACGACGATTTCAGTAAACACCGAGGAGTAGAATCGAGACCGGTCGAGGGACGATCAGGGGGGGGGGGGGTTCTATGATCCTTTTTGTATTCGGAATCCGGTGGAAATCTGTGAGCCCGTCAGATTCATTCGCCGTCCTATATTCACCTCCCCGCACATCCACCACATGGCAGAAGACAGCAGACCAAGGAGCGGCTGCTGCCTATTTATCGGTTCGGAGACGACGCATTCCATGCAGACTGACAAGCCAAACGCGAAGCCGCTTGCGTCAATCCCTTGTTCATAGCCCAATGCACGTGTCGTCGCGCCTTTTTCGCGCCTTCCCCTCCTTACGGAACTTCCCCTCCTCTGCTGCCGACTGACGTGGTATCAAATACCCCGCGAACCCCCTTCCTCCCTCCCTCCCTTCTCCCTTTGATCCCTTCGTTCATCGCATTACCGAAATCACCAGAGTAACCAACTCCAGTTCAAACTCCAGCAATCCGATTGCCATTCTCGCAGACCAGCCCGTTCTGAAGAAAAAAATAGAAAAAAACAACAACCAAGAAATAAACCCGCCAAAACATGTCCATCGACCACGTCGGCCTCTTTGTCCCCGCCTCCATCTACAAGGAGGCGGTCGACTGGTACCTCGCCGTCCTGGCCCCCATCGGCTTCACAAAGTTCGTCGAGCCCAACGAGTACGCCTGCGGCCTCGGTGTCCACCGCCCCGACTTCTGGATTGCCTCCCACAACGCCGACAAGGCCAACATTCCGCTCCACTTGGGCTTCAAGGCGGAGAGTAAGTTTCTTTTCCACCTTCTTGCTTTGTTTTATTTCTTTATTTTATATTTCAGTTCTCAGCTTCCCCCCTTTTCCCGTCCCCCTCTGGCCAAGACTGGCTTGAACAGTCGAGGCGTCGGCTGACACGGAAGGGTGGGGGGAGGGGGGCAGACCGCAAAGCTGTCGACGAGTTCCACAAGGCCGCCATGGCCGCCGGGGCCAAGGACAACGGGGCGCCGGGGCTGCGGCCGCAGTACCACCCCAACTACTACGGGGCCTTTGTCATCGACCCCTCGGGGAACAACATCGAGGTGGTCTGCCACACGCCAGAGGTCACGGAGTAAAGGCGGGAGGGCACGAGGGACTGTCTGTGCCGACATCATCCTCTTTTGCCCGACCATGTGGGCATCAAGGTCCAAAGATGGGCGAGACAAGCAGGAGGGCTACCCGCGCGCCGGGAGGGATAGGGGGCTTATCACGAAGAACACCAAGCGAATGAAGAATAGAGAAGCCACATCGAGCACACTGTCCCCTTTGTTGTAAATTTCTCGTGCGCCTCGCCCAGCCACATGATACTTATTCAATGAGGAGGTCACACATAGGTCCATCCCGTCATTCCTTAATGGCACCAACATGATCCAAGTTGGACCCTGCAACTTCAACCTCCCAAGGGCTTCACTATGCCACACAGGGAGGCATTGGTCAGTCAGCCAGCCAGCCACCCAATGATGGGCTTACATGTGATGGGCTTACGTGTGCCGGTATGGATACACACTTCTTCACGGCAGTCTCGGCTTCCTCGCGGGGGGGGGGGGGACGAAAGACCAGTAGTCCCCAACCAGACGTCCATCTTCACAGCGTCGCTGTTCACATCACTTTCATACCAACCATACCGCATGCCAACAGATCGGAATCACGTACTCGGGTGATATCATTATGCTCGCCATCTATGTCAATCTCGAAACACCCAAACGCCTCGTCCCAATCATGCATGCGCAGAAAAGTCTAGAACGTAACGCGACGTGTAAGTGTAACCTGATCCAGACCCAGCCCGCCTCGAATATGCCTGTGCTCCCTCCCTTCTCTTCACTCTTGTTGATAAGTCGTTCCGTACATGCGCGCAAAATTCATAACCGCAGCGGCCTCGGCACATGGACGAAGTCGCCCTCCCACGCGCCGCATCCGCCGCCGCGTATTGCACCGCTACATCTCCCAAGCGTGAAAACCTCTCCCCTGCCATCGACCCGACACTTCTATCCGGGTATCAAATCCACGAAAATCATGCAGCTACTCACTCGTCCTTCGGTTGAACAAAGCTCGTCTAACGCAGTCGCGGATCTGGATTGATCAAAGGCAGGCCCGCGTCGTCCGTTACAGATGAAAACACTAAATCGAAACTGCGACACCCTGCCGCTCGAAGGTAGGCCAACAACGTTCTTACGGTCCCAGGCGCAATGCAAGACCAGCGTATTCGAATCGGTACTGTTCGGATCCAGCGTCGAAAGTTCCGGCTGACCGCCCCCCAAAAGTTGGTGTATATCAGGGTATGAATCTCGTAATATTGCGAATAAGGATGCGCCCCTTAAGAATCGCCGCCAGCCGTGGGACGTGATCGATGAGCCACCACTTCTCGCGCATAAAACTCTACCAGCATGGTGCCATATGCCTCAAGGTCCTCGACGGGGACTGCAAGCCGGAAGTCGTTCAGTAGGAGAAACTGGAGTTCGAGATGGTTCAGCTCCGCAAGGGGTAGCCCGCCGACCTAGAAGTCACAATATTAGCGACGAATGCTACTTGAACAAAAAAGTCGAGTCGACATACCTTGGCATATCTGGAGTTGGTGTAGAATACGTCCGAGAAGAATTTGCTCGCGCATGTCACTCCAGCAATAATCAACCGGTGGATGTTGAAGCTATCGACCACGAAGTACGTCGCCGGGGCGGCTTGACTGGTTGGCTGGGGGGCAAGGCTTCCGGTACTTTCACTGGGTTTCGTGCTCTTCGCGTCCATGTCGTCATCGTCGGCAAGATCCGAGTCGCTCTCGTCGTCATCCTCCCGCATGTCGACATCGGCCGACTGCGACTTGGGTGTTGGCTGTGAAGTGGAAACTCTCCGCGCCTCCTCATGCTTGACGACCATTTCGTTGACACGTTCCGTCATGCGGTCAAAGTATACCAGCAAACTCAGAAAAACCTCGTACGTGGTGGGGCAGTACTTGTGTATGCGGGACAAGTAGCTGAGGATGGTGATGGCGGGAATGTTCTTGCCGTGGAATGCCAGCACCGAGGTGCTTAAAGGGCTCATCTGCGAGCCGTTGCCTGACTCGTTGTTTTGGTTTGCTTGCTGCTGGTGCGCGACATTGCGCTGCATGGCGTCATGTTGCAAGTCATTAGTGGTTGTGATTTTGGTGAGCAAAGCAGCAACCATCTCAATGATGTCGCCAATGGGCATGGCACTAATCTCGTACTTCATCGCCTGTAGAGGCGGGTCGTTGAGTATGCCCGGTCCGTTACCCGACAAGAGGTCTGCCTTGGCAAGACTCTGAATATGGGCCAGATCGCGTACATGGATAGTTTGACCTTGGGGCTGCTGACGAGGAGAAGAGCTGTTGGAGAGGGTGTATAAGATCGGGGCACCGGCTACACCGTCACCGTCGGACGCAGGCGACGGTTGTTGCTGCTGGTGGGTCGGCGCCGGGGCGGCCCCCTCCGTGGCCAGGGTGGAAGCCGCATGGCCGGCGTCGCGAGAGTCGGTTGCCATGTATGCGGGGCTATTGGCATGCTGAGGCCTCGTTCGGGTGGGCGATGATGACGACGGGGGCGAGGGGAAGCGAGACGCTCCTCCACTAGGCGGTGCGTGCTTCTCGGCGGCGGAGTCCCAGTCGGATGGGTTCTGGCGCGTAGGTAGAGTACTAGCAGAATGCTGGTATCTTGGGCTCGTGGAGGAATGATGAGGGGCGGGCACGTCTCTTGATCGACTGGCGGATCGATAATGGGAATCGTGCGAGTGCTGGTGGGGAATGCCGGAGGAGGCAATCATAGTGTGGAAACGGGAGGGATCAGAGACGAAGTCACCGATCACAGCTGCCATAGCATCGTATTATTCCGCAATGGAATGAGGCGGTATTACGATTAGAAAGGTCGGAAGCGACAACTGCGAAGAGCGAAAGCCTAGTTAGCAGATGTTCAACCCGAGTGTCGCAATGCGATCTGTGGAAGGAAGGCGAGCGGTAGGTGTCAAATGGGAGCAGGAGAAGACGACTGTGAGCTGGACTTGTCTGACTGGGCTGCTCGTGCAATGCCAGCCTCCTCAGACAAGACTGATAGCCCAAGCCAGGGCCATGTCTGCGGTTGAAGGCGGGTCCCACTGATGAGAAGCGCGCGGGCGTAACGACACACACCGTAGCGGCAAGCAGGCAAACAACCACAGAAACAGCAGCAGGTAGTGAGGTAGACCCTCAGGCAAAGCTGCTGCTCGACGAAGAAGTGGCTGACCCAGTGGCCACCAGGCGGCGGAACAACCGACGTCACAGATGCGTGTCTCGAGGTGGCCAGGACGGGTCCAGGTGAAAGGCACGTGTTTGGGGATGGGGATGAGAGCCGATAAGAAAGACAGGGGGGGATGCGCGCAAATGCACCAGACAAGCATTAACAACTCACCCAAGTCGACCAACGCGTAGACGGATAGAGTGTCTATCGAAACAAAGGTGAACGTTGATGGTGGGAGAAGTAGTGGGAGTTGCGACGCAATGGTGCACCAACAGTGTTTCGAGAGATGTGTCTAGGCGAAGAAGCTGCTCGGGGGTGATGCAAACAAGCAGCAGGGTATCGAGTGTGATGTCGGAGGTAGATAGGTAGGTAGGTGGGTGGTGGGTGAGTAGTTTAGGTAGGCGTCGTTGGCAATCGAGACCAATGTCGGAAGGGTGATGGAGGCGCGGGGGAGGCACGCGGTGCCAAACAAGGACGGGAGGGAGAGGTCGAGGAGGCGGCGGCGATGGCTGCGAGAAGGAGAAAGAGAAGGAGGCGAGCGGGCGGAAGGATGGGGGCGATAAGTCGGTCAAGATGGGGTCCGATTTGACTCGACTCGACTCGACTCGACTCGACTCAGCGACGCGAGAAGTGTTTCTGTTGGGTTTCGCAAAGGGTGCGTCTGCGATTAAGAATAGGTAGCGCAACGGGCCGGAATAGTGTATAACGAATAACGGCACTGAGTATCGGGAGAAAAGATGAAATGAGAAACAGCAGCAGAAAGACGATGCAGAAAGAAGCTCCCCTCGTGGGAAGTATCAAGTGTGGAGGAAGACGAGACTGGGCCTGAACAGAAAAAGCAGACTGGGGTGGGAGAAAGAGTCGGGGGGGGAGGAGGTGAAGGATGGACAAGAGGGCGCGGATGAATACAAGCTGGTGGGTACCTATCTAGGCCAGGTATCTAGGTAGGTAGACATGTACATGCCTAGTACCTAGATAGGTATTGTACCTAGCAGAAGACAGTATGCCAAACAGCGGGAAAGGCACCGATGGGGACGGGCAAGCGCGAGGGACGACGTGGGTGTAGTGAATGGAGGGGAAAGTGCGAGGTAGCAGGCAGGGGGACCACACCACCTATGGGAAAGGGTCTGATAGTGTCAGAAGCCGTTGGCCTACGAATTGGGTACCTACCCAGGTACTCGTTAGTGTACCTACCTACCTATCTAGGTACGGTTGGTATGCAGAAGTGGAGAGCGCAGCGGACGATGACTGGGCTGGAACTCTGTTGCTTCACGCGGTAGGTACGTAGGGAGGCAGGTAGGCAGGCCGGCAGGTAGGTAGGTAGGTAGGTATGCCGGCAAGCCAGACAGACACCCACAACGAGAAAAGAGGGCAACGGCACTGCTAGAGCTAGATGCTTACTACTTAGGTACGTCTAGAAGTCCTGCCTGTCTGTGCGATAGACATCGTATCGTACCAAGATACCAAGTCACCAACCACTACGTCGTACCTACAGGTATGTACGTAAGGTGAGGTGACCCGCCCGGTGTCAGCTCACTTTCACTGGAAGATAGATGCACATCAGAGTGGGATGGCGAATTCTGAGAAACAGGGCCTGGTCTGATCTGGTCTGGCCTGGCCTGGCCTGGCTTTCCTGGACCCTGCCTGAGATTGGCGGTCTGGTGGGGACGGATGAGGTAGATGGCGAAAAGATGGCCGACGAAACCGCTCGTCTGGGCAAAGTACCTCGCCGTTCATGTGCAACCGCAACGCGAGATGACGGCACAAAGGCAGGCCGACTACCTCCTACCCCAAAGGACTGCACACGCACATACAGTACCTGCCTGTAGGTATGTATATTCAGACAGGTATGTACTGTAGAGCCCAACTAGTGAGTGTATGATGCCAGTGCACCGAGATGACCGATCGCGTCCCCGTTGTGGCTGACGGGTTTCGATCTCTCTGTGCTTGCTGCATGTACTTACATAGTATTCGTATCTACCTAGAAAGATACCTACCCATGGTAGATTGGTGGTGCAGTCAGTACCCGCACTTACAAGCAGCTCACGCTCAGGGCACCCCGTTGCGATGGGAAACGCCTGTTGACGTGTGTTGCCCTCCCCCCCTCTCTGACACACACACACACACACACACTCTCTCTCTTTCCCTCCCTTTTTTTTCGCATCTTTTTTATTCTCTTTCTTTCCTTCTTTTATTTTCTCTTTTTCGTCCCAAGCGCTCTGAATGCCGCTCTGGCCTTGCGACCGTTCTATTCTGCGCCGTCTGTGAGTCTCGTCTCCAGGGTTACTTGAAGGTACGGACAAATAGCTACTACGTGTCACAACACGGTAGCGGTACATGGATAGACCTCTCACCCAGTACTGAAGTGACCATGGAGTTCTAGTCATACATCGTATTTATCCCCCCTTTGTGTCAATTTGTCTGTCTCTCTCTCTCTCCACATGTCTTGCTTGTGGCGGGATGGCAAAAAAGTGAGGACCACCCGAAACATATGATGACATAAACACATGCGCTAATAGTCGTCAAACTTCGTCCCCTCCCCTCCCCTCCCAGAAGGAAAATCCAAGGGTCCCTGTCCCCTCTCCATCGTCCTCCCGAAATCTGCCCGTGCCATCGTTGCAAGTCCGAAGTGGCTGCATCCCGCTCCCGGTTCCCTGTCGTTCCACGGCCTACCTAACTACACTACGTCCTCTTCCGCCGTGCCCAGCGGCAGCAAGTTCTCGGCCGGCGGGCCCAACCGAATCTAGTAAATAGTAGCACAGCCTCGTTGCGATATCGCGCGATACGAACCGAACCACAAAGCCTGCCTGCCTACCGATTCGCGGCCGAGGTTCTTGACACACCTTGCATTGACATGTTACAATGCTGGGGCCAGAGCCTCCCTTCTCTCTCCAAATGAGAGCGACCAGCAACCAAGCGATTTAGATTGCGCTCCTTCTCAGCCGCAACCCCGTCGATCTTGAACCTTGATTTCACCCATCCCATCATGTTACAAATGTGCCAGCTAAGCCTTCCTATCAATGCTGCCCAACGAGTGAATACGAAATAAGGAAATAAAGCAACCGACGGCGCCAGGGCTGCTGCATAGAAGAACCGTAACCCGCTGGCCGCAGGACAGGAGGACCGGCAGTGACAGACACACCATCATCCATGGGAAATACATATAGTACCTATCCCTCGGAGATGCGCGAACAGGCATCCCGGCCGGCACAGCGTAGCGTGGTGCAGTTCGGAGTTCCCAGGTCGCGCGCGCCTGCGGCTGCAATACATACACTTTTAGGTGGTTTGATGCCCCGACTCGAGGGTGCAGAGGCCAAGAAATCTCGTCGCGAATAAGTAACCAACAAGACGGGAAGGAATTCTCGAGAAGAAGAAAGACACGCTACTGGGTAAGGTACTGTACTCTGTACGGATACTTGGGTAAGTATCTGTACCTACCTTGGGTACCTAGTGGAGATGGGGGTGGTGTTCATCCCGCCCTCTCACTGGCTACGCCGATAATTGATAGCCCTGATAAGAGATTTGACAGGGTCCTGGGCTTTGGTACGTACCGAGTGGTTGCCAGCTTCTGCCCTGTTAGCAGCCGCCGTCCTGCCACCTCCCTTTTTCCAACATGTCCCCTTCTTTGCCTGCTGGCCACAATACCATGGATGGAGATCTGTAGGTAGATCCTGTACACTGCGGTATGCAACATTGACTGACCATAGATAGCTAGGATGGCCTCTCGGACAATCAACAAGCTTCAAGCCTTCCACCGTGACGGCCATGGCATGACAAGGCATGGCATAGACATAACTGCGCGATTACTGCTAGTTTACCACAGGCAGCCAACAGTAACCACCTCCATCCCTGCTGCATCGCCGTCCCTCGACCGAATTTGGACTGCACTTCCGTCCAAATCAGGTAACATCATCTTCGTCACCTCAGGCTTCAGCCACGCTCTTCTCCATCCCCCCCCCCCTCTTTTTTTTTTTTTTTTTTTTTTTTTTTTTTTTTTTTTTTTTTTTGTTTGTTCAGTCCTGCTTGACGTTGCACCTTATCCAACCCAAGCTCGTCAAGAAATAGGACGCGAGCTGTATGTATGGGAAAGCTCGTAGTTCCGGCCTGTCCGTGACCTGATTCATCCCTCCCCCCGGCCCTGATTGTTAGTGATCAGGTACCCGCGCATCCCACACATGCACCCCATTCACGA
>MU846328.1:0-41553 GCA_030867225.1 Colletotrichum caudatum
CCCCCCCCCCCTCACCCCGTCCTTTCTGTTGGACAAACAGCACACGTCTTTGACGATGAAAAGAAAGGAAAACGAATCCTCAGGGGAGGGGGGAGAGGTTTCCCATGCTCATCATGAAAACTTCAGTTGGGGGGGGGACAAAAACAACAATGTGACACGTGTGCGTTCCCCCCCCCCCTTTCACAACAAATAATTTTTGCTTCCCAACTCCGAGTTCGCCGCCGCCGCCGCCACCCCTCCCCGTTTCCCACATTTGCCCTGCCCGTAATATCTCTCTCTCCCCTGCTCCCTACAGTCATGCAACACGCCGCCGGTCCATCTCCTCCTGCCGGTGGTCCATGTGCCGCCGCCGGCTCGTCTCCCTTGAGCCCATCATCTCGGTGCCCGGGCTCGCTCGTCTCTTGGCGCTGGCCGGCTCGTGGGGCGGCATCGGCGGCGGGTAGTGGAGGGCGGGGAGCAGTGGTCCCGGGCTCGCCCTGGCGCTGGGCACGGGGCTCGCCGTGGGCATGCCGCCACTGCCGCTCAGCGCGTAGGCTGGGGTGCTGTACGGGCTCATGCCCGTCGTCAGCTCGGCCACCCCCGGGAGCATACCCGAACCTCGGCTCGGCGGGAGCCCCTGGATTGGTGCAAGCCCGGGGCCGCTTTGCGCCATGCTCGCCATCTCGTTCGGGTCCGGCCCTATCTGCGGCGGCGGTGGTGGCGGCGGCGGCGGTCTTCCGGTGATGCTTTCGCGTCGGGCGGCGAGGACTCGGCCGCCGGGGATCGGCGATATGCCCGTCGGCGGCGGTGGCGGCGGCGGCGGTCGGCCGTATCGCGGGGAGGGACCGCCAATGTCCCGAGGCAGACTGCCCTGTGACTGTGAGTGCATGTGGCCGCGGGAGGGCGAGTGCCGGTGACCGGCGCCAGGTTGATCGACGTTGACGGCCGTCAGGGAAAACGGCACAACACCGGCCCGTCGAGCCATGTCGGCTTCGCCAAGCTGCCAGTGCATGGCCTCGGCGGCTCGCCAAGGAACCGCCATCTCTTCGGCGACCTTTGCCCACATCTCGGGCTTGAACCTGACTCGTGCGTTAGTTTAGCTTCCCTTCTCCGCGATGGCGGGGCAATGAGGGGTGTGGAGGGTGAGGGGGATCGCAGTCTGTCTTTGGACGCTGGCTGCGTTCCTGGGACATCGTTACCTTTCGTAAAGCCGTGCGAGCTTGTTTTTGCGCTCCTCGTCCCACTCGCTCCGCCTCTCGAGGTAGTTCTGGTAGTGAAGCC
This sequence comes from Colletotrichum caudatum, assembly GCA_030867225.1. Taxonomy (NCBI): domain Eukaryota; kingdom Fungi; phylum Ascomycota; class Sordariomycetes; order Glomerellales; family Glomerellaceae; genus Colletotrichum; species Colletotrichum caudatum. The sequence goes on from MU846328.1 coordinate 1,261, forward strand.
GGCAGCTGATGGCGCTTCGTCCCGGAAGACGCTTCGAGATGTCTTCCCACTTCATTCCGCTCCCCCGAAGTTCGATGATCAAGGCATCTTCCTCCGGCGACCACTTGCTCTGCTTCTTGGCCGGAGACTCCGCTACGTGCGGCGGCATGGCACGTTTGCCGCCAGCAGCCAGGCCCGGCGCTATGGGTGGCGGGCCATACGGAGGTAGCCCGCTGACAGGCGCCGTGGTCGCCGTGGTTGCGGTCGTTGACGGGTCTGAGGAGGATCGGGTATGCTGGGGCGGAGCGGTGGAGGACTCATCTGAGTCGGGAGCCTTCAAGAGAGACGCGATATCCACGGTGACGGTTTTGCCGCCTAGGTAAGTCGGATACGGTCTTGTGTCATGGGCGCGATAGACGCGCGCCAGCTTTTCGGTTTGCGTGACACCACCCAGGACGGGCAGCTGTAAAGGAGGAAGGCGGTTGATGGTCGGTCAGGTGTCCCAAAGTTTGCAACTGGGACCGTTGTTGCTTGATGGTCGTCCGGAGTACTGTTTGTCTTTTTTTTTCTCTCCCTTTTCTCCTTTTTGGCAAGCAAAGGTTCTAGGAAAGTCGGCTCGCGGGGAACTCGGCGGGTGCGGGCTAAGACGGAAAACACAGAGTCGACGACGTCGGCGGAAGGGGTAGGTGATAACTGGCCAAAGCTGCTAAACGCAAAGTGGGCAACCGACGGTTTCTTTGGTGTGTGTGTGTGTATGTGTGTGTGAGAGAGGGAGAGAGAATCTGCTCCCCTGGACAATAGATGACGTTGATCTTCAATGTTGGCAGGTTTGGCAAAAGTCAAGACCAGGAAGAAGAAAATGTTCGTTCCGTATAATCCTGTAGAGTAGGTAAAGCTTTGGCTGGAGGGGGAGCGAAAGATGTGAGATGGGGAGAAGATGATCCGAATGTAGATCAAGATGGCGGCGTAGGTGGTGTTTTGAAGGAAACCATCAACATGATTGGGCCAGTCCAAGAGATCGGTGAGCAATGATGGACAATCGAAGCTTGCTTGCTTGCTCGCCCAGTGTCGAAGTAGGTAGGCGGCAGGTAGGGCGGACAGAGAGAGAGGAAGAGAGAGAGAGAGAGAGAGAGAGAGATGATGATGATGATGATGGATGGCGGCGGCGGCGGCGGAAGTATACGTCAGTCAGAGCAGGGTGCTAGAAGTCTTCATCAGAAAGCGAGGCTTTGCCAGAGTCATCGTTCTCCCACTGAGAGGTCAGGTCAGGTCGGTCGGTAGAGGCCAACGAAGCAAGGTACAGACCGGTCCGCGTCGGGAACTTGCGGTGATGCAGTTTGTGAATGGAAGAGAAAAGAATTAAAATGGACCAAAGAAAGTCGCAGTTGGAGGGACGGTGATGGGTTGAAGAGGTGGAGGAGGAGGTGGGGGGACGGAAACTGGGGTCTGATTAACAAAGTGACAACCAAGCAGGCCCGACAGTAGGTAGGTAGGTAGGTAGGTAGGTAGGTAAGTAGTGTAGGCAGTGTACAGTCAGTAAGTAATAAGTAGGTAGTACTCTTGAACTGACGAGAGGAAAGTCATCGAATAAGAAACAAGAGAAGACTTGGGCCGGAAGCCAGGGAGGGGCGTGTCATGGGTGTGTGAGAAGAAATCCCAGAATCAGCATCAGGAGCACGATAGCCACGAGCCCAGCAGCAGCAGCAGCAGCAGCAACAGCAGCAGCAGTCATGGAGAGCCACCGCGACTGTGGAGAAAGGGCAAGACGACGACGAATACGTATATAGCTAGGCAGTTTGAGTATGGAGTACGGATGGGAAAAGTGCGCATGTGTGCAAAGAGCGAAAGGGTGTGGATGGGGGAAGAACGTGTGTGTGCGGGTGTGTGTTCTGAGAGAGAGTGTGTGTGGCTTTTTTTTCCCCCCCTCCTTTTTTTTTTTTTTTTTTTTTTTTTTTAGTCCTCTGTCTTTCTCGGGCAGAATGATGGCAGCAGCAGCAGCACCAGCGTGGAACGGAAAGGCAGTGTGAACGTAGTAATAGGGCAGAGAGTATATGTCAAGCTTGCATATAGGTAGTGTAAGGAGGGGAGGGGATGACCAGTGGCGGATGGTGGGATCTTGTTGGTGCCGCCGCCTGTCCCTTGCTTTCCTTGCCTTGCCTGGCCTGGGACAGTCCGTCGTCTGTTGCCCTGCTCTCATTGAAGAATGCGATGCGGCGGAGATGGTCGAATAAGGCCCATGAAGGACTGCTTTGCCCAGGTATAGTTTGGGAACCGACATGGGTTGGCCAGTTGAGCACATGTTTGAAAGACACACCCCCTCCCCCTTCCCGCGGCACACAGACACCGGGTGGCTGCCATGCTATCTTTTCCTCATCACACCCCCCCCCACTTCTCCCCCTACTCTGCTGTCTGTATTATGTATACTACTGCGTAAGTATATACTCAGCAAGCTGCTCAGTTTAGCGTGTCGACACCCCTAGTGTTGACCGCAGCGGCCAGCTCCAGGCAAGGAGGGGGGGCCCTGGACATGCCTAGGGGACGCCCGGGAGAGAGGAGAATGGGTAGGTAATTAACATGTCAAGCAAGTCGTTGGAATTTGAGTGCGGAGTCGAGAAAGAGAGGCCGCTAACTACCGGGACTGGGTGCTAAAAAGGCATGGCCACGCATTCATGCATCGCCGTCCCGGTTCAAGCAGACGGACAGACAGACCGTCCATAACCCGTGGCATGCCTGGCCTGGCCTAGCCCGGCGTATTCAATGCGGTATCGAAACCCGAGCGAATGTGGAAAACGAGCTGGATAAAACAGAGTTTCCGACGGAGGGTATACTGTACTATAAGCACACTACATTAGACATATAGGCAAGAGGAGACAATACAAGCTGAGTTATAAGGATAGGTTCGTGTCCGTGTATGATGGCCACACATGGTCACAGCTCCCTCGCATGGTAGGAACCCGGTTCGAGAGGGCAAAGAAAAAAAATGAAAATAAAAAATTGAGCGGCATCGTCAAGAGTGTGTGCATGTCCGCCATAGGTAAGTAATCCTAGGATCCCTGACCGAGTAGAGAGTGAGGTGAGCGCGTGCTTGGGGCAAGACAAGACGGGCGTGGGGAGGGGAGACGGACAGAATGCGGTGGGCAACAGTTTGTCACGAAACCCGCATGGTGGTGTACACCCACACACACCCACACCTACACACACACACACACACACACACACACTACACGCCGTGGAGCCCAAGTCTGAAACCTACGGTTGCTGATGCAGTGAAGAGTTGAGAGCGAACTCTACACACACATGCACAGGTCGTCGGCAAGTTGTGTGTGGTTGTCGGATGCCGCTTACGCCTACGGGTACTGCTGCTTTTCTCGTGAATCCGGAGACAGCGGGTAGCTTCGTACTCGTGGTCCCGTGGTTGGCTGGCGTCCTGGATTCCGGCACGCGCCCGTAGGAAGTCAAAGGCCAAAGTATGACGGCGTGCATAGTCGAGCATCGAGAAAGCGAGAAGTTTAGAGACGCCCGATGAGTCGGAGACACCACGACCGACCGAAGAAACCAAGTTGAAAATGATGGGTCAGCCGAAAGAAGATGGGGGGACCACGAGCGAGGATTCCGATGCTTGGCCCGACACGTCTGGAGGAACTGGTCTCACTCAGCTATGCCATGCTTTTTGCTCTTGTTTTTTCTTCTCTTTTTTCCTCCCCCCCTTCCCGCTCTTCTTCTTCTTCGCTCTGGGAGGGAGGGGTGAGTGCGCAGCTCCACCTCCAGGTACCTGTGTGGCGTCTCTCCAGGCAGTTTGCCATCACTTAGTACATTGTGCTTATGCTGTTCGCCGATCCTAACGGGTTCAATGGGGCGCTGCTCGATCAAGCAACCAGGCTGCATGCCCATGTCTCGTCATGTCTTGCGCGGCTCCCTTCCGCGGCTAGTATTGCTGCCAATGACAAGTCGACGGTGAGGATTGGCTTGGCGAGCTGAGCTGGGCAGAGCTGAGCTGGAAGGAAAACTAAGAGAAAAGATGTGAGCCGGCAGGCAGCAGGAGAGAGGGCAAAGCAAGAGAATAATCGCATTGAGACCCGACGTCTGTGCGGTCAACAGACAAAATGGGCGTAATATGAGGCTTGTCTCGACGAGGCCGGATAGCCAACAACGAAAGGCGGCCATGCGCCACTGCCGAACGAGTCGTTGAGGAGAGGCGGTTGACTAGCCGCAGAGAGAGACGGGCTGCGCTAGGCCGGGCTGGGTTGGCTTGGGAAACGTTTGAACAATGCACTTCATGCCAGTGCAGTCAGTAATCGGTATTTTCCATGGACATGCCCATGACCCTGGAACCAGGAAGACCAGGAGCAGCCCCTGACAAAGAAGAGCCTGTCTTGTCTCGTGTCGTGGTCGTCTGTCTCCCTTGGGCGTCCTGCTCACCGGTCCTCGCCTTGCGTTGCGTCGCCTCGCCTCGTCTTGCCTCGCCGATGCCGATGGTGTTCTCGGCTTGGTCCTTTGGTCTGATGATGAACTGGCGGTCAGATGTGCAGCACCGCACAACGCAGCCCGCGCAGCCCAGCGCAGCTTGCAGCGTCCGTCCAGCAAAGCCTCCCAGGACCGGGGCAGTAACTTCTGAGGTGCGGTGCGGTGCGGTGCGGTACGGTGGACAGACATACGGACAGACAGCACCCCGGGCTGCGCAGGTGAGTGGGCTCTTGGGTGCGGTTTGGCTGCATCAAAGTTGCCATGAACCACGATTGCCATGCAAACCTGGGGCATGCTTGTTCGCTGCTTTGCTGGCTAGCGGCGTTCCAGCAGCCCATTTCCCGCCTGGTGGTAGCATCACCAGATCGATCCCGGTTTTGGGTTGTTGTTCTTTTGGTCTTTGGGGGCAACCACAAGACGTTGTCATTGTCGTCGTCGTCTTGTGGTTAAGCCACAGATGGCTTAGGCTTAAGCTTGAGCTTGGGCTGCTGTTTATCCTAGCCATGGTCTATCTATCTGTTGCCTCTCGGGGGCCTCGAACCGGGTCAGCTTCCACGGCATCGGTGCCTGACATGACGACGGGGCTGTACATGAGGGAGGGGGGCGACTAATGGCTGGGAGCATGGAATAGAAATGATAAGTCCGTATTGCATGTAGCAGTCCATTCGAGAGGCGTTTTAGGCGTGTACGGGAAGCGATGACATGGTTTGTGTCTGTACCTCAGTACACACATCCAATGGCAAAAAAAAAAAAAACGTGGGGCAAATGGGAACGGCATCCAGCATCGAGCATTGTGTTGAAGAGGGTTGAGAGAGAGCTGATTGTCAAGATGTGTGATGTCAGTTGGCGATGATGCTGCCGCCTGCCACTCTCTGTTGAGGTATTCGTACTTTGTTCCTAGGAAGGGAAGGAAGGGTTGGGGGATCCATCCAACGTTTCTTTTCTCATACGTCTCTCCGCCCAATCTCCGAACTAAACTACTACTATGTAAGTAGGTAAGGCAAGTACAGGCAGGCACTACCTACCTGCCTGCCTGCCTGCCTGCCTGCTATTACTGCGCGTGAGCATTACATTAGCAAACCGACAAAGAGGAACCGGGAAGGAGAGAATGCTTCCGCGTGTGTTGTGTGTTGCCCGGGTTGTAACCTTCCTTCCCCAAACCCCCACCATCCAGGTACGTACCGCGCCAGAAGCCTAATGTTTCTCCGTGTCTGCAGGCACCACCACCTCCCTAGGCTGTTGCTTCCTACTTGCTACCTACCCGTGAGTACAGCACCAAATGACACAAGTAGGTACAGGTAGGTAGGTAGGTACACACATGTCTGGACATATATACCTGCTATGTAAGGCAAGCACCAAAGATACACCAGGTACCTCCAACTGCCCGTATAGCGTACCGAGTACGTACGGCCTCCTCGGGTGCCCAGTTTCGCCTCCCGCATCCCTTGGGCCAGCGGTTCCTTGCTTCTTCCGCATGTTTCCTTTGCGGCCGACGGCCTCGTAAGGCGATTGTGCGAAGGTGTTCGTTTTGTCTTTGCGACAGCCTCTTTCCGAGATTCTATTGACTAGGTTAAGCAGGCCTAGAACGCGGAAAGGTGAACGGTGGGGGAGGGGGGTAGCGCTGTGACAGACGAGGGCCGTGAACCGAGTATCCGTACACCTACACCTAGGTACACCATAAAGTCAGCAGTAGTATAGTAGGTAGATAGGTAGACGATTATAGGGTAACATGCCTAATCAACCACCTGATGATTTGCGCGTACCTACTACGCCTTTGCGTACGTACCATCTCTCAAACAATACCCTACACGTACAATGGATGTACTGCATACCTACCTAGGCGACTTGTTGCGTACTAAATCTTGGCTTTTCCCCCCGGAAGATCGCCGCCAAAGAGAGAGAGAGAGAGAGAGAGAGAGGTATCCTGGCGCTATCGTTAGCCAGCTCGCCTAGCAACTAGGCTAGGCATATGCTAAAATGACGGCAATCCAATCTGTCGGAGAGCGTGCGCGGCAAAGGGTGAAGACGTGTCGACATGTCGACGTGTCGGTCAGCTGGTAGCATACGTACCTAGTATCTTTTTTTTTTCGCCCGCAAGTCAAGATGCCTTGGAAGAAGCCTGGTGTTCTGCAGCGACCTAGCCATGCCGTTATCCAACACCACTTGCCAAACTAATCATCCTTCATGAGTAAGACACCTCACCGCTGCTTAGATGCGGCATTCTTCTAGAGCCCCCCGGTCACGGTTGCTATCTCCTTTGCGTTAGACAGCAGGGTGGCCTTGAACCTCAAGCGACCCTGAATTCTCCCCAACCGGCATCGTTCGGTAGATGACATACATGCGGCTGGCTGCTGCCGGAGGAAGGGGGCAGGCAGGACAGGGAGGGGAAGGGGAAGGGGAAGGGGGCCTTGACACGCTCCTGCTGCTCAGCTCAACCCAGCACCGGGACCATCCATATAGTACCTTAGGTGGTAAGGTACTAAAGGTGGTCGGTACCATCGTAGGTACGCTACCTTACATAATAAGGTACCTACCTACCTGCCCTCTATAGGCAGGTAGGCACGCTGCGGAGCAGCCCACAAGAGTCGGGTCTTCCACCGAGACACGGCCGAGAAGATGACCCAGAATGAATGCCACTGGCCCCCAAACGCCGGTCGGACCGGCCGTTGTCTTGTTGTTTATTATCAAGGTACGGATAGTAGTTACCTAGTTTATGTCCTTGTCCGAACTCATCCTCCCTCCCTCCCTCCCAAGGCAACACATGACAAGAAAACGACGCTGTTACTGCCACTTTACTTTCCTGCCCATGTCACCATCCGTCTCTTGTAGCCGTTTGGTTTGCATCCACCTCCATCAATCAATCACCCGAACCCGCCCGCCGCCCCATGGTTGCAGCAGATCGGATCTGGTCAAATCTCACTCACCCTCACAATCCCATTCTCGCTCGTCTTTGTTCCATCTTACCCCTCTCCTTGGTTTGCGACACCTGGCATGGGTCCATCCAGCTCGTCATCGGCTACCCGCCGGGTCTGTCCCAATGTGGCACAGCCGCCCTTCTTCTCCTTCTTCCTCTTCTTCTTCTTCTTCTTCCACGACAGCTCAGCAGGTCAAGTGAGCTGAGGCCCATGTATGCCGACTCCCACGCTGGACGGTCCCTTGGGAATCGAGAGCCTGTCAAATCCCTCTCGACGTGGCTACCAGCCGCCTGCCCAGCCCACTCACCGACGACTGGACTGGGGTCGCACTCCCATCCTGAGACTGACGTCCAAAAGGAATGCTTTCATTGGATCTGATCGTGCAAATCTCTCCCTCGCTGCGCCTCCGAGGAAACTTCTCATCCAAATTTGCTGGGGCAGCGCGACCCTGCGTCACTTGCTTGCCCAGACTACTACCTGAGAGAGGCCGTCTGTCTCAAGGGGGAAACCCGACCTTGCACCGCTCGCTGGCTCTCTCTCACGTCCGTTACCATCGCCAGGACAAGTCACAGTTCCGAACAACGTAGCACGGCACTTTGTCAACACCTACTAAACTACTACCTACCTGCCATGGCCGTCCGTCCGTCCGGCAATAGATTGGAAACAAGGGGGGCAAGGGTGATTGCGGCCCAGAGTACTTCCATCTTCCCTGTCGGTAAGTCTTCCGGCCGTCTTAACTGAGCATTGTATACCCCCGAATGCGCTGTGCTGGCTACTTGTTATTTATGCACTCGTCCAAATCCCAACCCCTGTTCCGGAGCTGCCTCACCACTTGTTCCCGCGCCATGACTGACGCCGACGTCATGAAGCGATCTGCGATGGGCGGGTAGCACTGCGTACATATCCGTACGGGACTAGCTAGGCACACCACATCGTCAATCGCCAGATTGGTCAGCCTTTGTCCAAGCTTGGCCAATTCCAAGGGCAGAATAGCTGCTCGTGTGGACCAATACGTGCACTCCTTTCCCTTGAACCTTTGGGGGGCCGTCTGCTGGAGACTGGGCTGGGCTGGACTGACTACCTACCCACCTCCCTATCTACCTACCGACCCAAGCAGTAGCATGATATCTCCCCATCTTGCTCCTTCCTCATGCCTCTACCACTATGTAGCGGCGTGCGTTGCATCCTGTATTCAAAGGGTGAGAGCATCTCGGATCCGTGCCATTCATTTCCAACCGAACAACCCAATTGTCTGTCACACAAAGAAAACCCAACGTGGCGGTGAACGGCAGCCAGCATTGCAGAACCTCGTCTTTCTTGGGCATAGCGGCAACCCACTGACGGGTCGGGAACCTACCGAGGATAGATCTAGTGCGCAGTGGAGGTGAGGTACGGTACTTCGTAAAAAGTTGCTGGCCGCTCCGCAGTCTGACTGACTGACATCGCCCCCAGAAGCAGCATTGTTATGCCGTGTGTGTCTTGGCTGGTATTCTTCGTAGCTGACAACTAGGTAACTGGGTGGTGATTAGCAACCCGGCAACCGTTTTCGCCTATTCAGTTCTCTCTCTCTCTCTCTCTCTCTCTCTCTCTCTCTCTCTCTCCAAGAGGCAGCGATTCAGTAAGCTGTCCAGAAATGTAATCTCGACCATCTATATGTTGGGTTCTTGTCGAGTTGGGACTCGGAACGTAATTTGTGGCAGCAACACAGAGACAAACGCAACCGACTCCCGCCTCCGCAGGAGAAAGGACAAGGATTGTTCCAGAAAAACGAAGCACTTCGCGTCAATGGGCTCGTCCATCCCGAGTTCAAGGGCGAACAGGCTGCCCGCTATGACCTGTTGGCCAGCGACAGTTCCCCGTCCCCGCCGCAGCTGGTGTGCATAATAGCCGCATTGGAGCGTTAAAATGGGAGTGTGGGTGGGCTATCATGGTTCTGCAACGAACATTTACCATGGATGTTTCATCTTATCCGTTTGCGTTGTCCGCCATCTCAGGTGCCAGCTCCTCGTGGTGCTGGTGGCCCTGCACTGCATCTTGAAGACTCCCAATCACGGATGGGCGAATACGCACCGTCGCCCTCGCTTGCTGTCGTGTCGGTGTCGGCGCCTTGCATATACACACACACACACACACACAATACACAACGAAGAATCGAGAAGGAGGGACCGTCCATTGTGTATATCCATGTCCTTAGTATGTCTCTGTCCGGTGACGACACCATCACTCCGCTTTCCTCCAGCAGCAGCAGCAGCAGCATGCACCAAACTCGTTTGCTGCGCGATACTTGCCAACATGGTGTTCTTTCTGATGGATGACAACGATTGAGCCGTGGGGTCAGACCAGACCGGAGCGGAGGGGGGCGAGACGGAGGTTTGCATGCGCGGAATCTGGCGTTTGGCTGCATCGATGCCGCTGTTGGCATGCAGTGCTTCCCGACCAAACGGTTCCCATAATTAAATTGACGAGTGAGTGTAAACGGGGACTCGCCAATCATTATCAATGGCATTATTCCCACCAGTCCAAGGTTAAACTTGTCTGAAGCGGGCCTCGGACGGCTGCACCTACTTTTGTGCGACAATCTCGCAAAGCAAGATGATTGTTTCTTCGTCCCAAAGCTTTTGTTTTGTGACCATGGCTGGAGATGCCCGGCCGGTTGGGCACTGTTTCGATCTCGCCGTCTCGTGCTGCTTGCTTCCGTGAGATTCGGTTCAAGCTTGCCGCCTCCATGTAAGTACACCAAGTGCCGGGCTATCATGGCCCTTGGACCTGCCTGGGAATCCTGTTTCGGCCTCCGTCTCGCAGTATCTTCATGTGGCGGTGAGCGATTGGAAGAATGGATTGGGTGAAGAAGAGAGAGAGGGTGCGTAGTGAGGAGAGCGAGGGGCGAGCCACAGAAAGGTTGGAGTGGATGGGCTGACAAGTCATCACATCACGGTCAAGGAAGAGCGGTATTCGCAAGGTAGGTAAGGTAGGTAGGTACAGATGATCCTTTTCCTTCCCTTGCAAAGGTTCGATTGAGGGCGGAAGGAACGGGTTGCGGGAGGGAGCACGGAGGTAGGTAGTGTGGGTGTGTACGTACCGGCTGTGGCTGGAGATGCGAGCCTGAGCTGGCGGGTGGGGTTCGATGGAGACTGGGGCCGACATTTGCACCAATGTTGTCGTGTGCTACACACACGCCCCCTACATTACCCACTTTCTGGGTGCTCGTCTGTGAGGCTTGAACCGCCCCGCCGCCTTCTGCGTTCGTTTGTTCACCATTCTTGACGGGAATTTCACCCCCTCAAGCACACGACAGCGACAACAAGAGGTGACTTTTTCCCCCCTTCCCTTTTCCGACACCGCAACCTCAACTCTTGGAGCCTGACCACCCCAAACTACCTAGGAGCACGCTTCTTGTCATTCCCAGTATCGATCAACGTCACCCGAGAGCTTCGCCCACGCCCCCCCCAAGGTACGTGACAACGGCCAGAACAGCCCAACAACCCGAACCTCTTGGACTGTGCGTCTGACTTGCATCCAACGGGCCTTTCCAGCCCTACTGCGCAGCATTCTTCTCAGCCAACTGAATATTGCCCGGCTGGCACCCAAGTAGTTTGGTTCCTGAACCCTGACGTCGTCATTTCGGTCACTTCTGTCGATAAAAAATCCAGTCCCCTCTTCCCCGGGACCAGAGATCCAACAACCACTGCGAGGCCCCACGTGTTCTTCTTGGGCTAGCCCGAATCTCTTTTCACTCGCTTCCAGGACTCGGCCCAACTTGCCCGTCATGGCCGACGTCCCTCTGCAAGTCATTTCCGAAAACTCGGCGTCAGAGCGTCGCATCACCCCATCATGGACCATTTCCCAGTTGAGGACCAAGCTGGAGCCCATCACTGGTATCCCGCCCTCGTCCCAAAGAATCAGCCTCAAGACGGCATCGGGGAATATTCCTATTGAAGCATCGGACGAGGACAACGCACGCTTGACGACATTTCCCTTGGCGCCTTATGCCGAGCTGCATGTAAGTAGTAAAACATTGTCCATCCGCATTTGTTTTCCTCGGAGCTCGTGTACAGCGTCTTGATGCCGTTTCTCCCCCGGCCAAGACGATGTTGCCAACCAGTGCAACGGGGATCTCATCCCCCTCTCGCCCCGTTCTTCCCCTTTCATGCTATGCTTCGAAGCAAGAACGAGGCGGCTGCTTTATCTCGTGTGCCTTGTGACCAGACGGACATTGCCCCAACCATGTTGGCCTTCCGGGCAGCACAGCACAGCACCCATTTTCTTGCTTACTCCTAAATCCCCTCCTTGGCTGACACTTGCTCCGTCAAGGTGTCTGACACTCGTCCGGCTGGCGCACGCCCGAACTTCACGGACACTTCGGGTGTCGAGAAGTATGTCATGCCAGAAGATGAGTATGCCAAGAAGAGTGACTCCGTCCTGGCCTGGAAGAAGGCCCAGAAGCTCGGTCGTTTCGACCCCGAGGCACCAAGCCACGAGCAGGCCAAGATCGATGCTCTCAAGCAGGAGATTGAGCAAAAGGGCATCCAGGTTGGCAAGCGGTGCCGTGTGGGCGGAGAGGATTCGCGAAGAGGGACAGTCAAATACGTTGGCGATGTCAAGGAAATCCCTGGCGGCCTGGGCCCCTGGATCGGAGTTCACCTCGACGAACCCGTCGGCAAGAACGACGGCAGCATTGCCGGAACGCGATACTGGGGTGAAGAGTCGACGTTGAAGCACGGAGTCTTTGTAAGACCCGAGCGGGTCGAAGTCGGCGACTGGCCGGTCCTTGACGATCTGGAAGACATGGAAGAAATTTGATGAGCGCGAGGCAGCCTCTCAGCGCCTTGGTTGCCGTTCTTGGAAGCTCGTGCTGATGGTTCGGTCAGATGAAATGCGTGGCTAGTAGACAACGAACCCCGATTTTCTTGTGCGACGCTCCCCCAGCCCGAGTCTGAACATGCTGATCGGACGAACTTCGGCGTGAAAATTCGACGAGCCGTCGATGGAATATCCCAACTTCTTGCGACGAAGAATGACTGGCTGACCACGACTTATCAGCAAACTCGGAGACGGGGGCGTTGATACAGTAACATGAACTTTCGATGCTTTTTCCTTTCTTGAGTGCAGTGGTGTGTGTGCGAAACCATCGGCTTGTCAGTGTCGTCAAGGGCCAGACCAAACGTGTGTCATCGATATCAGACGGTGTCCAAGCCCATAAGTCATCCTCAAGCACTCGCTGCTTTCTCCTGTTTTCGGCACGTCTTCAGATGAACCGGTCTTCGTAGTCAGGTTCGATTCCTGCCTTTGGAGCAACCAGGTCCGAAGCGGCCTTTCCCATTGACGGGTTGCAAGTGAGCCCGCCAAGGGAACCATTTGAACCAAGCAGGACAGGACAGCATGAAAACTTCCAGCTCTGCAACAGCCGGTTGCCTTCCGAGGCTAGTCATTGCGCGCAATGCACATTCAATAGTTTTAACGTTCCAAAATCACCCGTCTTTAGGCGAACCCCGTTTGCTTCCGAGTTTAACGAACATTGGATCGGACGAGTGGTGCGTGGCAGATCCCGCAGGCCCCATCCAGGGTATAACTTATACGAGAACACGGGCTGCAGAGAAGAACACTCTCTGGTGCCATCAGCCGTTGGGAACGCTCACGGACATGCTGGGATCAAGGGCATCCCCAGGATCTGCTCAGCAAGGCTGGCCCAGTACTCGGATAAAGTCTGTAACGTGTCCTCTCGTTTTACGAGTTATGACATTACCGTTTTGTGTCAATGACCTCATCAGTCAGGGCCCGTTCCCAGCAAAATGACCCGATGGTGGCGAGAAACCAGAGGGCTCATTCCCGGCACCTCGACTGCGCCGACCGGACGAAAACGCTGTGCAGAACGACAGTCGCCAATCCGGAGAGAGTTTGCGGGGTGTACACGAGGAGAAACAATAGCCAAAAGCTTGAGGGGCAGATATGGCATGAACGAGGACGGACTCGGGACCAATGTCGTCCAGGGAACGCCCAGGCTCGCCGACGCGCGGCAAGGAGTTTAGCGTGAACCAGACCGGCGCTGGCCTTGCGGGCGGGTGCAAGTCTCGAGGGCGGGTATGCTGTGGGTTGATCTGGGGGGGGGGGGGAGCTTCGGCATCGGGAAGCCGGCCGGCTTAACATGGATCCAGGATGAGCAGACTGCCCCAACGTGTAGATGTGTTTGGACCGGGACTACAATCACCAGGCCTGAGATATCACGGAAGGCACGATCGTGGTCCGCGGTCGACGGGCAACCCTTACTTTTCATCTGCTTGTTTCTCGAGCCTCCACAGCGTTTCCCGTCCTCGCATCGCACGCGGTAGAAGGAGAGGCACGGCTTCTCGATGCTTCGCGGCCGTCGAGGCCACTTATTCCCAGACGGCAAACATGTACGTCAGTCGAACCCTGAAAGGCTTTTGACGGACCAAGAGTTGTCCCAGAGGCCCGGCGCGTGACTGGGGGACAAGGCAAGGCCGTTTGTGACGAGAGAGAGGCTATGGGGCGGAAGTGAGAGGCTTGACAGGATCGGGAGATGGTGCATACTGCGACTTCTGTCGCATTGGTCAAGGGCGGACGAGTTTGGTATCCGAGACAGAAGGAAAGCCGATCACACCGCGCAAAAAAGCATACAGGAGAGTTCCGACGCAGCCGAGTAGGAGGGAGGGTGAGCGAACTACAAACATTGTTTGCATTGGCTTCGCGTTCGTCAGGCCAGAAGGGGGGAGGAGGAGGAGTACCTAAGAAGAGCAGGAGAAGGAGGAATGGGGCGAACGGGGCAACTCAAGGCCGGCGCGGGATCAATGCATGCCATGCAGCGTCGAGGGCTGTGATGGAAGGTTGAGCCAGAAAGAGTCGCCTGTCCCTACACGGAGTTGTCCAGAGTTCGTCTTGGGGGGGGGGTGATTGTGAAGTTTGACGTTGGGAGAAGGTGCGTTGCCGGATTTGCGGCCGGTTGAGTGACGTTACATACGAGGTTCCGCCGAGGAACAGCCTGGGTTGCGGGAGGGCCGCACGTGAAGGCAGGCCGCCGGGCGTCTTGGGATGATGTGTTTTTGAGGGCGAGCCTGACTCACTTGCAGCCCTCCTCCTCAAGTCTCTTGGCCTGGAAGGGCAATTCCCACCCCCCAAACGTCGGGCAACGTTATCCCCTCCTTAACGGGTGAGCAAGGAGGGCAAACCCGTGCTCTGTGCGGAGGATGACTACTTGTGCCCGTTGTAAAGCACCGTAAAGTTTTCTGCTGATCATACAAACGAACCCGAAGGGCGACTGACTCATCGTAAGACCCGTTGAGTTTTTGTTATTCTTCCTTTTTGTTTCTTGCCCCCCCCCCCTCCCCTCCTTCTATTTCTTTTGCTAGTTAGGGTGACGAACCAGACGCTGCGCAGAGAGGCATGCACATCTGACTGTTTGTGGTTCTGCGATGGGGGTGCCCCGAACAGCAATAGACTCTGGCACGTCGACGAAAGGTTTCGCGATATAGCAGTTAGAGGACGAACAACCACGTGGGAGGGGCGTAGGACGTCCACAGGTTGATTGTGTGAAACTAAGCTCACAAGAAGCCGTCTCACAGATGTGTGTCTGTCCAAGTCGGCCAGAGGGTCATAATCATTTGAGAAGGCGAACGACGGGGGAGTCGAATCCGAGGCTCGTTGTGAGCAAGGCCTTGGTCACCCCCCACCACTTTTTGCTCTCTTTTTCTTTCTCCCATTTCAGTCTGGCGGATCGGATCTCGGTTTAAACGCCAAGAAGTTCGTAGAACCAGTGCCCAAGGGGTGGCTAGCTGGACCTTGAGGCGAAGTGCCCGACTACCGAGAGCCGGCCCGCAAGATGCGAACAGTCGCCATGGTCCAGGGCGACCCGTCAGGCCAATTGTCAACGGCAAGCCGCCGCGGCGGGCAGCAGGACTGCCAGCGCCATATGGAGGTGACTTGGGAACAACGGCGTGGTGGAAGTGCGTCTGGAGTTGATGGCGTGGTAGGGTTGCCCTGGGCGAGGTTGTTGCAAATACATATGAAAGCAAAGCGATGCGAAATACCAAGGTAGGTAGGCGGATGGTGCTGTTAGAAAGGAGCGGTAACGAATCAATGGCCGCAATGGGCAAGGGGCGCGCGGAAGATGGCAAAGGCGAGAAGAGAGAGGGTCGGGATGGGCGATATAGCATTGAGCCTTATCGGTTTGAGTTGCGCTCAAACGGGGCTCGCCGTCTCAGCGTGGTCGGAAGTTTTCCTCGGCTGTTTGGGGGTTCCGGGCGGGTTTGCCGAAAGCGCCGCAATGGGACGGTCGGGTTCGGGAGGCCAGGGTCCCGACACACACACACACACACACACTCTCTCTCTCTCTCTCCCCAATGGATCAAATGCCCACGGGGTTCCGCAAGGCTTGAAAGGGCTGGCTGCTTGAAGCTGGTTTATCCGTCGAGGCGTCGCAGGGCAAGCCTCGGAGCGCCGCCAAGACCGGGTCTTATGCTCGCATCAGCTGGGCTGGCGATCTGTGCAGCAGAGCTACCGCGTCAGAAAGCAATCGGGGGCGCATGTTGTTTCCCCCCTCTGTTTTGTGTTTTGTTTTGGTGCGGCTTTCTGTGCGTATTTTTCTTCAAGGACTTTTTCTCATTTTTCTCTCTCTTTTTTTTTCCGTTTTTGTTTTCGTAGTTATTCATTTTTATTTTCTTCCCGCTCCTTCACCGGGCGAGAAGGAACACCAACTAGTTGCACTGCCACAGCGTGAAGCCGGTTTGTCTTCAAGCATGAACCCCGGTCTGCCTGTTGCGGCTACGAATTCGTTTCCGAGGCGTCCGGCGGCATCCGTGGGTACCGAAAGCTGACGGAGGGAGGCTCTTTCGTCGTTCTGACCCCTCTCGTGTCGACACGTCTCGCGTCAGGAGAGCCGACGCCGGGCAGGCACCCCCTGGGGCATGGGTCTGGTTCTGCAGCCTTGTTGGATGGCCTAGTTGTACCATCGCAATTCATGCCGTTCTTGTTGATGATTGACCGAGAACGATTCATGCCGTCTTTGCTGATTGATCGAGGACGCTAGACCGCTCTGTTCACGGCCCCAGGCCCAGCAAAGCGCTGAGGCTTGGCTGTGTGTCGGTTAAGGGAAGCGGGCTGGGCCGGGGAATGGAAAAACCCGCCAGATGTTGCCGTTTTTGTTCGGGATTTAGCCCTTTAGCAGATCCAGCGCGGGAGATGAGACGTTGTCGGTTTGCAATGCCGCCTGCTCTCGTCGTCGCGATCAGCAAGCGGCTCGGAAGTTTAGTCTAAAGTAGACTCGGGCTTTCGTCGACTTCCATGTCGCGGATAATCAAGAAGCATGATGAAATCGGCGAGCCCCGCTTTCCTAAATGGGAGTCCAGAACCTAACGATCAGCCCAAATAATACGAATGAAAGTTCAAGTAAGGGTACGGTACCTGCTGCGTACGTAGGCATGTATGAATGTAAGTAGGTAGTCCAAATACCCAGGCACCCCAAGTCTGAATCCGAAGAGAGTGTGTGTCGGAGCGCCTAGAGCGATTACGGCATCTACCTGCGTAAGTATCTCGTCACCCAATTCTTAGCGGACAGGTACATGGGCTCCCTCCCATTGACTCGCTCCGAATCCTCTCCACGAGCAGAAACTTGGCAGCCCTGGATTGAATGAGGCCTTTGACTTTTATGCATAGCCGCAGGTGGCAGCGGCTTGGTACAGTACCTATTAATCGGATCAGCAGGTTCATCTCAGGTTACTTACCGTTGGGGTTTTATGCCCCTTTTCGCCGTTACGCCAAATTGTCTTGTCAATACTCAAGCAGGTCACGTAGCGCTCATCATGCCCCGAGTCGACTAAACAGGAGAAGTCGGCATCTTGCATGCATACAGGCGCCTACAAACCGGTCGGAAGGCATCTTTGGGCGTCCGTGCTGTGCCTCGTTTGCGGCTCTGCCTCTGCCTCCGCCCTACGTATCTACGTACACGAGATGCATAGGTAGGTAGGTAGGTAGTGTAGGTATGTACGTATGTATGTACATACGTACATATCTGGTAGTGGGTAGGCATCTAGGTAGTTCAGTCACTTTTCCCCGCGCATCCCGCCGGAGAAATCGGCTGCTTGCCTCATCAATAACGGCATTGCAACCACATCCCGGCAGCAAAGGGCCTTGTTTTCTATCCCAGTTCTGCTACGTGTGTACAGCTGACCAACCCCGGCATCCGGGCTGGCCTACGTTACTGCAACTGAGACCAACCTCCGCTGACCGTTCCTCCACCTTCATCTTGGCGCTCACGAATCCATTTGGGTGGGTTGGCAGGGCTGCGCTGGGGGCCTTCACCGGGACAGCGGCAGCGCTAGCGGGAGCGGTACCTTTCCCCTCCTACCCACCATCACCAAAACCCCAGGTACCTACCTACCTACCTCCCTATTAGGTACGATGTACTTCTGAACCGTCCTTCGGCTCACTTGCCGTGCCCTCTGAGTGTGACCGACCCGCCACTGTCGCTCCCGTTCCCTTCTGGCCGCTCTTGTTTCTTCTCTCTTCCTCCTTCAACCACGCAACATCAACCCATCCCGTCACCATCGCCACTGTTGCCACCATAGACGATTTCCCCCCCATCTCCACGTTTACATCTCATCTCGAAAACGTCGAACCAGGAGACTGCGAGAAAGACCAAACCCGCACAATCGCACTTCCAACTTCCAAAAGGCCTCGTCGTCCCCCCCCCCCCCCCCTCACGACCGCGTTCCGCTCGGTATCCCGACAATCAAATCTTGGGAGGGAGGCGTCCATCTGATATCTACGGGTTCAGAGGCGATGTGACACGCAAATCCCCCCTTTTCTTCCAACAACGCCCTACCAGCGAGCGCGCCCGACCTTTCTTGCTGACCTTCCCTGCACTCTACCGCATCGCACTGCATGCCACCTCGCGCTTTGTCGCCTCTACCGTCACCCACATAGTTCCTGCATTCGCCCTTCCGTCCTCTGTCGCTACCACTTCCTCCTGGTTTGCACACCCTCCTCTCTCGCCATTCCGACTTCTTGGGTTTTCCCTCCGTTCTGCAGCCAGCGACGTCGACCGTCGTGCGAACGTGAGGAGGAGCATCTGACAGAGGACTCGACAAGATGGCGTCCATGCTACTTCGCACCATGGCGTGCGCCGCTGCCATCGTCATGACCCATGCCGAAATAACCATCACCCCCGAGAATACAGTTCCTATGTGGAGCGAGAAGTCCTTCATGCAAATGTCCGTCTGGACCAACGGTGGAGCCCTGCCACTGAATTTCGTCGTCATCCCATCCACCGACAGATTGGGTCTCAACCAAACCGACACTGCTCGCGAGGTACGGTTGCAATTGTTGTCATGACGGACTCAACTCGACGTCTCCGTATAGGCCCAACTGCATCTTTGCTAACACGGCCGCAGGCAATCCGGATCGATGGCACCCTGGTTTCTGCTACCTCTTCCAACTACGATACGATTAATGGAGACCAGATCGCATATCTATCCTGCGACAGCGGCGGCGGCGGCTTCATCGGCCCGAACTCGATGCTGGGCACCTTGATGCAAAACAAACCGAAAGCCATTGTGATGTACAGCACCGTCGGGAACTGGTGCATGTTGTCACCCGATACGGATCTGCCCTATTACTCCATGTTCACGATGGCGAATGTCGAAGATTCCCGGCAGGCCCTGCAAATCCTCAACGGCACGAACGAGGCGGACCGGCTTGGTGTTGTCATCTCTGCAAACGAGACAAACAGCGACGATGGAGGCAATGGCGGAGGCGGCAACAACTCGGCTGTCGCCATGAGCATCCTCTATAGTATTACGGGTCTCATCACCCTGCTCTTTTTGGTCATCATCGCCACAGGCGCCGTGAGGGCACACCGATACCCGGAGAGATATGGCCCGAGGAATGGTGTCAACGGCCGCCCTCGTCAGAGTCGTGCCAAGGGCTTGGCCCGTGCCGTCCTGGACACCCTCCCCATCGTCAAGTTTGGCGAAAGGCAAGAGGCGAAGCCCGACCCCAACATGGAGTTGGAGAGCGCGATAAACGTTCCCATACACGACAGAAGCGTCGAGAGCCGGAGCGAAGATAGGCAGCCGGACACTACCCAGGTCGATGCCAAGCACTCGGATACGACGATGACGCCCGGTAACGTCGAAGCAAACGGCGCCACACCCAACGCAATTGCTGCCGGAAGTGCCACTGCGGGCGCTGCCAACGCGACCGGCACCGCCAGCCATGGATCCAGCGGGCAGGAGGACGAGAATCTCGGCTGCTCCATCTGCACAGAAGACTTCACCGTCGGTGAAGACGTGCGTGTGTTGCCTTGCAACCACAAGTTCCACCCCAACTGCGTTGATCCTTGGCTGGTCAATGTATCGGGCACATGCCCTCTGTGGTGAGTTACTTGCATCCATTCTGTCGTGACATGTATGGTGCTTTGGAGGCATCTCTCGGGTGGGGTTTTGGACATCAAGCTAACACAACCCCCCAGCCGCCTCGACCTCCGTCCCCAGGGCAGTGCTGAAAACAACAGTGACGAGCTTCCGCCGCCGCTTGAGTTGGACGGGCATGAGAGTGATGGATCATCTAGTACGCAGAGGCGGAGGACACGGCTGTTTGATCTCAACAGACTAAGGAACGCTTCAGCGGAGGAGCGCATCCAGGCTCTTCGACAATACCGCTCGCAACAACAAGTCCAAGGCGCACCGTCAGGCCTAGTCGAAGTCGAACGTGACGACAGGGACGACAGGGGTCGCAGAGCTAGGCTGGCTAACAAGCTGCGCGATAAGTTCCGGATTCGAACTGGGCCACAGTCTTGAGCCGGCAGCATACATTGCTACGTAATACAAAGGAGACGACGGTTGGTAGAGGAAATCCTCCCAGACCTGGAGGGGTAACGAACGGAACGAAACAATGAGCAAAACAGCGTAACATTTGCAACAACGACCGAGGGCCTTGGGCAGCACAGACGCCAAGCTGGGCCGGTGCCCTCCTTTTTCACTTCTCAGCGGGTAGATATTGGCGTTTAGGACACAGAACCATTTTGGGCCGGACATATTGGACAGCATTGCATGGCGTTAAACGGTGGAGGGAAGCATGGCGGATTCTTGTAGCTGGTTGACATTTGTCCTAATGGCGGTGGCGACTGGGGACTGTTTTGTTTATACGTGGTCGAGCACGGAGGCTTGATGGAGCTAGCTCACTTGACTCTGTTTGGTCACGGGCGAAGTTGTCCACGATGGGGACCTCGCTGACAAGTTCATATTGGCAGGGAACTGAGAAAGACATGAATTGATACGACAAATCATACAGCGGTATCAGTTGATGTGAAATCATACCGTTCGGGAAAGGAGAGCGCAAGACATAGCATAGCCAGCAGTTGAATGGCAATCTGGAACACCTGAACCGACTATCGACCAGCGATTTGCAGCGTTGCGTATATTTGACGAACCACGGATTCTCTCCGTCTACGGGTGCATCGCATCGAAAGGCCTCCTCATGCTTAGGTAGGTACTGTGTGCTGTGTGGCGTGTGCTGCGTGGCCACGTGATGTATGGCCAGGATAATGTGGCTTGAATAGATAGTATGGTGTGGCTTTGCCTTAATATCGTCAGGTGATCTCGCACCGTTCGGCCCCACAGCAGAGAAGGTGACTTGATCCACCACGACGCAACTCAGTCAACGTTGCCGACTTTACAAATGCACAGGACAGCGTCTGAACCGTATTATTACCTGTCAAAGTTGGGGAATGCTCAGATCCGGGCAGATCCGGACAGATCCCAGCAGATTCGGACAGACCCAGTGCCGCCCATGGCACCTTGGTCGAGGAGTTGCGCCTCTTTGTCCGTCTACCCTCATCCATTTGCTTGCTCTTTCGTCCTCCCCCACGCCGGGCCTCGCTCGGGTCACGTCGTGTTCCATCACGGTATTCGCACAAATCTTGGCTTCGCATTTCCGTGGCCTTCATCCTATCCTCGGTGTGCTGATCACATTTCCTCCCCGTCTGCCGGACTGCAGCCCCGATCCGTCCACTGGTTTGAGCACGCCAGATCGTACACGGTATTTGCTTCGGACTGCCAACTCTAACCCTCTTCTGCCGCCTCATGCACATAGCGGGATGCATGCAGGCTCGGCTACCACCCTCGACTTGTGCATTTGTTTCTGTGGGAGTGCTCGCCTCCGCTACAGCATATATGCACCAATACGCCGTGCTGCTGCCTCATGATGTGCAGTAGTCGGTCAGTAGAGAACGGCTTAGGAGAACGAGCTGAACTGCACGCAGGCGCATGGTGTCTCTCACGATGTTCCGGCCCGCAGCCACACCTTCAACCTTCAGATCGAGCTAGACCGAGCCATACCTTGCCTGCCGCGGTCTTGCCTTGGTTTCCTGGATTCCCACTACGTACTGATCCCAAGCGCGGGTAATGGCCTGCCTGGTCTTGCGAAGGGCTCCGCACGGACACATGGGCGCCGCATACCGCTACGATGCTCAAGACAATGGATGATAACCTTACACAACCACCTAGCATCGTCGTTCATTTGGCTGCCGCACAGCTTCTCGTCTCGTTGCCATTTTCATTGGCGGCCATTGGCGCCAATGCAGATGCCACGAGAGCAGTCGGCCGCCACGGCAGGGGAGACCCCTTGGTGCCTCAAGAAGTCGAGGCCGTCAGCCGCGCCGCCGACGAGACATCTCAGCTCTTAAGACGTATTGCACGGTCACCAGCCTCGACATGGCGTGGTCTCGTGACTGGAAACATCATCAAGCTGGTCGGCAGCCGTGGGCAGCCAAAGCAGAATTTTGAAGCGGTCATGAGCAACTACACCTTCAAAGAGCCAGGGCCGCAAAGCTCGGCATGTCAGCCATTGATCGCGATACGATGGACCATGTCCACTGCCCTGACTCCCCGTCCAAGCCCCCAGACTCGATACGAGAAGCTATCACGCTTACAGACGTTACAGCATTGCCGTTGCAGGTATATAGAGCATCGTTTCCCGTTCTCCCCCTCAAGTCGGGAGATGCAGCGGGTTATGAGATTTGGGAGGTCAGTGAAGTCACTGAACGTGTTCGCCACCCTGGTAAGCCGTCGATCCCGCACTCGGGACTGTCGATCATCGTGGCCATGCTTAGTTTCTCGTCTTTTTTCTTCTTCTATTTCCTGCTGTTTGTTTCATTTCCCCATACTTTTCTCTACCTCGACAGAGGCTCGAAATCTAACTTTCCCAAAGCATGGCCGACTTGATGTGGCAATCTCGATGATTTGCAGTCAGTCGGCCGTGCAATTTAAGATTTGGACGCTACATCATTCTAGTCAAGCGGCTAGATTAAGCTCGTAGATGCCAGACGACTGGACGAGATGTGGGGCAACGACGACGGGTCCGACTCCGGCTTTATACTGATCAGGGCACTAACAGGGCCGAGGAACTGGTTTGAGGACGGCTGCGCCTTTTGTATCCGTGGAAGTTGTATATCAGCATAGAATCGGTCCCGGACGTTGGCAGGTCCTCGGCGCTACGTTTCTCTGCCCGACCGTTTCTCCCTCGCCCCCGTTGAAGAAATGACAGCGATGATGTTAACGGAAAGATGCCACTGAAGTCGTGCCGCGCTTCCCCACATTCCGCACCGTATGTGCACAACCGCTCAAGCCATGGGGGGACGTGCTCAGTGGGCGATGCCGAACGTCGTCTGACAAAGGGAAACGCATGCAGGAAACGTCAAAACAAGGGCCAATGCCACAGCGGCCGACTCTGGCAGACCCAAATTCTCGGCCTTTGCCGGTGTTTGCGTTGAAATGGAGGGCTGCGGTGTAGTGGTTGCGACCCAACCCTCGATTGAATTGATTCCAAGACCGGCGATGGGACGATGGGGAAGCTAAAATCCCGCCTCTACACACTTGTGTTAATCATGGGATTTCAAGCCCAAACATTCGTGCCTGTTACGGGGCTAGCTGGCTCAAAAGGCCGGATCGGGAGACAGCTCCGGTCATCGATTCCAACCACAACCCAGAGCCGCATTTTAACCTCTGTCTTGTCCAGGTCTATCCGACCAGGCGGAAGTGAAGCTTCATCACCTCTTGGCCAACCTTTGCCGGCAATGCGGCAACAGCGCAGAGCGTAGACTTTCCTCGTCCCCGCGCCACCACCAGCGTTCAGTGAACATCTCTTCCTATCACGGAACACACATCGTGCGGTGACAGGCGAAGAAAACAGAACCTGAGAAATGGCCAGTATAGCAAGGGATAATAGAAATGCATCCTCGATCAGGTTATGGTTCCCGCCGCTAATCGCCCGCACTGATCCGGTCCCGTCACCCTGACAAAAGCTTGGCGGCGGCACAGCCTTCTCCAAGCTGTTGTTTCCTGTCATCGCCTGGGTCCGGGCGTGCTACCGGTGCAGAACAGACCTGACCCAGTCCCGACTCACCCAGATGGGAACGTTCGCCTTGAGTTTTCCCCTCTTCCGATTCCTTTGCCGCCCAGTCACCTGGGGCTAGGTGTGTCGCGTGTGTGTGTGAATGAGTGAGTGAGTGAGTGAGTGGGAAAGTGACAGAAAGCGCATGCGAAGAAGTATGCATGTCTCCCCCCTCCCGTTCCTTCACCACTCCACACAGCCGTAAATCTATCTACAGACAGGCATCATAGAATCCTTCTTGTTGCGCCGCACGCAGTCACTCTTGATTCGGTACTTTGTACCAGGACCGGAGGGAGTGCGTCTTTGGTATTTTATCTCCTCCCAAGCGGGCGTCAGTCGTACCAACGGCTCTTCGACTGAATGTCTCCGTTTTCAGCAGACCAGAAGAGTGTCAAAACCAAAAAGGAGACGAGCGGATAAGTTTGTTTCCTCTTTGCCGCCAAAGTGCCGCTTCACCCCAACAGGTGACCGAAGCGTAACTGCATCTGTGCTCTCTGTACCTCACCTGCCGACCCCTCTCTGCTCCCGTCTCTCGGCACGCTTCGGTCACCTGTTGGACAAAACTTAAAGACGGTAACATCACTCCCTCCCCCAACAGACGTTACGAGACGAGAGCTAGCTCGGACACCCGACCCGTTGATCTGTCTTTTCTTAGCGCTCCCGGGTTGTGTCTTGGTATATAGCTCTTTTATTCCCCCTGGCATCCCACCTGACCGGTCCTCTTCCACGCCAAGGGGATCGTGTCCACAAATCCATACCAACCAAACGACATCTCAGTCTCGGAACATCATGGCACCGACTCCAGAAACTGCTTCCCGAGCAGACCTCGCGGGGCTGCGTGCGATCGAGCCCTTGGGTGGCAGCATTATGAGCGTCGTCATCTGCCTCGTATCCATCAGCATCATCTCCGGCTTCTTTGGTACGTGGCCACGGTCTTGATCTGGACCGGTCACAGGGCCAGTTCCGCGCGGGAAAGAACGACGTGCTGATGAAGAACAAAACAGCCCAGAGGATGACGGCCTTCAAAAACTGGAGGAGGATACCGTTTGTAGTGTGGCGTAAGCGTGCACCCCGTCGTCGTGGGTTGTCCGCGCGGTCCTAACACTGAGACAGTCGTGTTCGCCATTTACGCCGATTCATATCTCTTCGTCCTCTCCACGGCCATTCTCCAGTTCGCCCTCGGCGTCAACACGAACATCCAGATCTGCGACGGCGCCATCCTCCTGTGCCTAATCTGCTACGTTACGACAAAAATACTTATCTACATGTTCCTCGTCGAAAAAGCGGTGCGTATTGGGACCTACCCCCACGGCAAATAAGTTGCGCGGTCAAGCTGACGGCGCCAAAGCATATCATCCGGGGAGCAACGAAGCCGCGACTCAAGTCGAAGCTCTACATTTTCAACTCGTTTGTGATGCTAGGAATATATACCGTCATCGCCATACTGAACTTTATCTTGTAAGTCAACGCAAGTGCTTGGTGTCATGGACGGTAGTTGACCAGAGCAAAGCCGCATCACACGCATCGACCATGGGCAATGCTACATTGGGATGCAGAAGGTGTCGATGATTCCCCTCATCTTCTTTGACGCCGTTGTCAACATCTATCTCACTATTCTCTTCCTCATCCCTCTCAAGAGTAAGCTCACCTGTGTCGCAGGATGTCCCTTGACAAAGCTAACCTTTCGAAGGCTTGTACTCATTCAAGCACTGCTCCGCGACCCCTGCAAACACTCGGCTTAGGACCATCGCATGCCGTACCTTTATTGGTGCCCTGTGCACCCTCACCAGCAGCATTGTGTGAGTTGGACGGACCTTTCCAACTCCAAGCCCAATGTTTCTGACTCGCTCCAGGAACTTAACCGTACTCATGGTCCTCGACGGTGAACCCGGCTGGGTTTGTCTCATGTGCTGCAACAGCGATGGTAGGTCGGCCATCACAACCCATCCTTGCTCTGCAAAGCTAACCACCCTGTGCAGTTCTCTTTTCGGCAATCGTCGTCCAATGGGTAACCAGTAAGGACCACGTTGCCACCTTGGGCTTGCCGGGTAGTGGCCCCCGCATTGAGACATTAGAAGACCTAAACCGTCCCGTGTACTCACCGCGCATCCCGCCAGGTCAGAAGCACGTCATGGATGATGTCGTCGAGATTTCTCTTGACAGCTCGATGTGCTCCAATACTGTCATCAGCCATAGGGCTTCTTCTGAAGCGGAATCGACGCTCGGGACATCTTCAGCGAGCCCTGTGTCTGGAAGCGACGTCGTGATCACGACAGCGACCCAGCCCGAGTCTAGGCCCATACCGGCCGTCTTCCAAGAGATGACCTTCGACGATGGCTACACAGAGCCGAACGGGTCCAGCCGGATTGGGAGAGCGTGAGACAGATATCGAACGCTCTGCCGGGGGTTCACAAACGAGGGCCTCGACCACCGGTCGTTAAGCAGTCAGCGACGGGAGGCTATTCTGACTACATTTCTCTTCTCTTTTCTTTTCTTTCCCGCCATTTGGCGGCAGCATACTCGGAGAAGGCCTCCGTCTTTTCACGGCGCAAAACGGGCAGCATTATACACACGAGGGCGCAAAAAAGGGTATGTTTTGGTTTCGGACTGCCCTCGCGGGGGTTCTAGGACGATGCGGGCGGCGGCGTTCTTCATTTTCATCATCTTCTTTCCCCCCCCCCCCATTGTTCTTGATGTCAGACCATCGGGGGTGGGGGTCTTCGGGGGTGGGGGTCTTCGGGAGAAAAAGAATTCGGCAAAAAGTCTTTCCTTGTTCTTGTGTTTATTCTTATTCTTTTCATCTGTATCTACACTTTGCATGTTGTGGGAGGCAGATAGTGAGTCTTACTGTATGTTATATATTAGTGGCTTTGAAGGACAGAAACCTCATCACGGGGTTCTGCCAACAGACAATTCATTGGATTCGGGATTCACGGCTATGTCCTTTCTCCTGGTTCAGTAACACGCTTGTCGACAATGATGAGATTCCGAGATGCTAGCCTTGGCTTCCAGCAAAGGAAAAGATGGTCGTATCATGAGGACGGTAGTAGTACGAGAACAAATCCAAGGACAATAATGTCTAGTGTGCCCACCACCATAGGAGGCTTCTCCCGTCGTCCTGATAAGACAATACCGTACGTGGAGAGCGCTCGACAGGTATTCACAGCCCATGCAACGAGTTTAACTAGGTTCGGAGGCAGAGATGTCAGGCACGGACAAGTCTGGAAATGCTGGCAAACCTGCCGAGTCAAACAAGCCTTGATGGAGTCGCAACCCATGACTCTCTCGCTGGCACAGGAAACCGAAATATGCTCTTTTTGGGTCACGGTTCGCCCGTTCTCTCGGTACCCCTGTACTCTCTCTGCCGTTAGTTGTATCCCCCTTCCGATGCGCCCGCCCGTCGTGATTGTGCGGCGCCAGAGAGGCGTACTTCTCTTTTTCTGTTTTCGCAGCTGTGCCGGGTGGTGCGACTTAGACTTTTGCCAATGCTCGTTTCTCTATGCCTTTCTCACTCAACATGAACCTTGTCTATGTCTTCTGCATTCGTCTGCCTGGTGACGAGCATTGCGCGGCATACCACATGGGATGTCTGATCGAAATACCATGTAGGGAGAACGCACGAACCCCCGCGGGCCCCCCTCTCCGCCATTACCTACATATCTCCCCGTAAGTTTGTGTGCGTGTAACCATGTTTGCAACCGTTACCTCGAGGACTTGACATAGCCTATCTCCGCATAGCATAAATAAGAGGAGAGATGGGACGTCCCGAGTCTGTGTGATGTGGGGGGACATGCAGCATATCTGGCTGGACTTGATCTGCTCCCAAGGAGCCGCGCTCGTGTGGTCCCTTGCTGGATCGTCGGAGGTTTTTGCGTTGTCGCGCTCGCGAATGGTTCCACTGCCGCCTCCGTCACTTGGGCGATGGGCTCGGCCCTATCGGTGTCGTTATCATGCACGGCCGATGCTCCCATTGGTTCTTCTTCTTCTTCCTGCAAAGGCATGATGTATGCATCGCTATCCGTTCTGGGACATCTTGGCTCCATGTTGGGGAGACTGATTAATGCAGGATTGTCATCGGGTTGGTGCTCGCTCACTTGGCCTCGAAACTGCCACAGGAGCATGACTGTAGAAGGACCAGCTAGGCATGGGGGGCATCGGATACAACTGCCGCGAAGACGCGTAGATGGCCGAGTAGAGGGTGGCAAAGAGCAGCTCAGCAGGGATTGACATGCCTTTTTACACGGAGGATATCATGGAGCGCCGACCCAAGAGCGGCAAAACTGTCGAAAGCGACGTGGAATAGTCTTGGACGAATGTCTGCCTGGAGAGACAAACTCCCATGGAAGGATGACCACTTGGGATAGTTGGCGAGGGCAGACGAAAGTGAGGTTTAGGTCAGAAATCGTCACCGCCGTGGGGTTCCGCCTCTGCGGCTCCGCAAGCTTGCATCACAATCCGCACAGTCGATGTAATTAATTACAAACCACCTCACGGCGTATACTTTTTCTGTAAGAAGCCGGCCAACGATGGGACTGATCACCTGAGTTTGGTCAAACCAGCTTGACAATTGGCCGGGCAATGAGGGGTAAACTGAAAGTAGTTGTTCTAACGGAGTGCGGCAAACTCGTGTGCGTTTGAACTTGTTCGTCTTCTGAGTTTTCTAACACAGGAGCCTCAATATGTATGAAAGAAGGATAATGAGAACACCAAGCACCAACAATGAGGGAGTAGACTTGCAGCGGCGTGAAGAAGCAGCTTCGACAAAGGAATAAGTAATTATGCGCTAGGCCAGTCTACTATCATATATTGAAAATACCACCTCTATGAGCTGTCTCGATCCTGGAGGCATTTCTCGGTGAACTACATGCGGAGTCTATTTGACCACCTACAAGCGCCACGTCCTATCTGTTCTCTGACACTTGCTTCCAGTGCCTCTGGACGCATGCCAGGCTACCAGGATCGTCCATAACACCGTCCATTACCATAAGTGACAGACGTTTAAAGGGGCGAGGAAGGTAATGTGGGAACCGTTCTCCTCGACCCTGTCAATGATACGCCCGCATAACGGAAGAGGTTGAAAACACCGGCTCACTGCTAGACTGACCGGCCCCAGCCCCAGAGATATCCGTAGCCCGTTACCACGCAACGGTGACCGCAGTGGGATTCAAGCTTTCTCTCTGCCGGCGTCCATCCTGCAGCACGTTGGTCCCCATCTTCAGGTTTACACCGCATCCGTCACCCTCGGGCTGCCTCTCGCCTTCGCTGAACCGAATCGTGACCGCTACCTCCCCTGGATCAGCCTGTCCTACACTGATCCAGACCTACCGCCTTCTTATCTTCTTTCTTCGAGATTCCTCAAGCCTCTCTTCTTCCCCCCTGTCGCTTGGCCGGGTGGATGTCACATCTTACCTTGACCTTGTTCATCTGGCAGCTAGAGCGTTGGGTTCCCAGGACTCGACTCTGACAGGGCGGGTCATGTTAGGTGTGAGCAGGTTATGTCTTTCATGCGACCGTTTCGAAAGGCCTTCCAACCTTTTGATTCTTCTCATGAGTTCATACTGCTGACCCTCTTACTATGTAACTGATCTCCCAAGTTAGCCTCTTGCAGGGTTTCATGATATCGCACTGGCCTGTCCTCTGTCCCTTCAGCTACGACGTTGCTGTTTTGGAGTGTCATATGTCGACTGCCTGCTATGCTTCGTTCGTAGACCCTGAAGCTATGTCACCTTGAAGTGTGGGACCTCATCTGGCATACCAGTGTAGATTCACTGGTAACACCGCGTGCGTTGTCAAGCCAGCTGTCATCCTACCTAGGTGGAGTATATGTGTCAAGAACCAGGTCTTTGGCAACTTGATGAAACTGCTAGTATATCTGCGTGTACAGCGTCGCGGTGCACCCTGTCATGCTATGAATCACCTTCAATATTACCGCGGGTAAGATTTTGACTCTATCGAGCTCCGTCAACCATGCATGGCGTATACAAGAAAGTTCGTGGTCTCGAGATAGCAGCAAGAAGCAATATAAATCAGATAGGACAGCTCTCCGTTGTCTTTACACCGGGACACCTTTATCTCCATGATCAGCCCTACAACAATATTTACCATCAGACACAACTTCGGGACTTGTTGCTCAAGACGTTGACAATGCATGGCTAGCCCCAGACGTAAATGTTATTCCTGATCCCCGCTTTCCCATCTGCCAAGAGTCACCAGAAAGGGATCAAGCCATTTTCCGCGTACCGCCATCATGGACAGTCACATCGCGGAACATATTCAATACCATGGCTCAGTTTATTTTACCACCAGAGTTTGAGAAGAGGTCAAGCACTGGTCGAATCGCTACTACTGACACCTTTTGTACCTTCTTACGGGTTCATGAATCTCAAAGGTGCCAATCAAATTGAGGAAGTCGCACGAAAGCCCATCGGGCATACCATCTTCCTGCGCTGCCCATCGATGCTTTCCTGCGAAGTAGCAATCAAGCCTTTTTGTTCCCTTTCTCCCCAGGAACTACATGCTTTGCGATGGGGCCCATCTGTTTAACGCCTGATGGTGGCCGAGACGGGGTATCCAGTCTCGTCGGCAAAGCTTTAGAAGCCAACCCCTTGAGTTATAAAACCTGGCCAATAATGTACGGCTCCTCTTCTGAAAAGGCAAACTTGCATCTCAAGGGGACCAGATATAGCTCCTCAGCATGCTGCATTGCATCGTATCAGCATCACGGCCAACATGACTGTTGCCACCCCCCCCCCCCCCCCCGAAACTCGGTTGTTCCGACTGTCTCGATGTATCATATGTTTATACTGCTTCGAAGCTGCGCCTCTCTCATTTTTGCACTTACCATATTATTGACTCTATCAAACACGGACAACTTAAAACCATCCATCTACCACTACATTTTGGCTCGGCCCAGCAACGCAAGAACGCGATATCATCACAGTCTAGGAAAACAGCGAGAGTTAAAAGAGTATAAGAAAAGCACTTTAATCATTCCCGGCGTAGCAAAACAGCCTTGGCACCTTTGGTTACCCGCCCATCCATGTGACCCAACATGAAACCCGCATCACTTATGGGCTACACAAGACTGTAGGAAGCTCAACACGCGCCCTTGGCCGCCTACGAGGAGTTTGTGGCATGTAGCGGAAGCTTGAACCACCTCACACTGGACTACCAGGCTGCCGTACCGTGCTCCTCGGTTCAATGACATATGGCCCGAGTAGCAAGCGCCAGGCGCCGGCAACAACGGATCAGCAGCACGGAACAGACCGAATATGATACTGTTGTTTCGGCATCGTTGTTTGTACCGGCAGGCAGGCGGGGCAGACAAGCCGCAAGGGATGGTTTGGAACTAGAAGTATCACAAGATCGACGCTGCCTCATCCCAGACACAACTTCAGCAAAAAATGGAACAGGTTCTAGGACACGGTCATGTTTTGTGACAATCGGGCTTATGCAGCCTGATTTTGCATTGTATGTGTTCGTAGCTCGTGAGTCTATCCTCTTGGATCTCGTCGGGATCGTCCCTGAGCCCCATTTCCCTTTTCTGAAAGGAAAAAAAAATCCATCCGCAAACACCAATGTTTGTGTCGGGTATCCTTTGAGCCTAACCCGACTCGAAAAAAATCCATCCATCTGGGAGAGTCGTTCAGAGCGTGACCGCCCCTGAATGCGAAAACGAATGTCCCGAAGAAAAAAAGATAATTTTATGTACAGCAGAAGAAAACAAGATGAGTGTGGTTATCCAGTTCCAAGAAAGCATGTCTACCACAAAACCGAAGTGGCCTGAAAAACCTATCGCCAGCCCTACGTAATTGGACGTGTCCCATAATCGAAAAAGTCGCTTCGTCACTGGTTCAAAAAACTTAGGCGGAGGCGTAAGTGTGACCAAGAGCGCTGAGGCCAGAGCCCGAGTTGAGAACGCCGTCGCTCGCCATGAAGTAGGAGTAGCGATCGAGGAACTCGAGGCTGTCCAGCTTGGGAATGTTGGTCTGGACAAAGCTGGAAATCTGGTCGCTGCCGCCGAAGGGGGCGAACTCAGTGAGCCAGACTGGCTTACCACGGCAGATGTCGTGGACCGATTTGAGGTGGTCAAAGAGGGTGGAGGCGGCGTCAGCCGGGGAGTACCAGTGGGTGACGCAGAAGTCGTAAGCGCAGCCGGCGCCGTCGCAAGCGGAAACCCAAGCCTTGAGCCAGTCGAGACCCTGGCCAGCGATGTTGCTGTTGGTGATGGCAGGGGCACCGATCTTGACCTTGCCGCTGTAGGGGTTGATGTACTTGACGTGAGCAGCAGCAGCGGAGCCGGCGTCGAGGTTGCACTGGGAAGGCATGTCACACTCGTTGAAGCTCAAAATGTGAGAGGAGCCCTTGGCGATGGCGGCGTCGGCGTTCTGAGTCCAGCGAGCGGTGTGGGTGTCAATGGGACCCCAGAGCATGGGAACGTACTCGGCGCCGGAGACGGAGAGGCCGTTGTTGCTCGAGTCCCAGTTGTAGACCCACGAGCACTCGGGGCAAGCGCCGTTGAAGAAGGCGTTGACCTTGGTGGGGTCGTTGTAAGCAACACCGCGCTTGCCGCCAGTGGAAGGAGAGCTGACGCTAGCGGCGGAAACCTGAGCAGGAGGGGCGGACGAGGTTGCGGGGATGGCGACGGCAGCCTGCTCGATGACGGGAGGCTGAGAAGAGGGCTTGGGCGCAGCGGCAACCTGCTCGATGATGGGAGGCTGAGAGGTGGGCTTGGGCGCAGAGGCAACAACCTGCTCGATGATGGGAGGCTGAGTGGGCTTGGGCACAGCGACAAGAGTGGTACTGGGAGCAGCGACGACCGGAGTAGGGGTCGGAGTCGAGGTCGGGACCACGACGATGGACGTGGAAGTGGTGTTCGGGGTGTTCGGGACCGGGGGGACCTCAAGCTGAGCAGCGGAAGGAATGGGAGCGGGAGGCGTAGGAGTGGAAGAAGTGGCGGAACTGGTCGGGACAGGCTCACCATAGGTGACAGTGACGGTGACCCACTCGGTGAAGACATCGATCTTGAGAGCGCGCTTGTCGGCGTGCATGTGACGATGAGCGTTGAAGGCCAGAGCCTGCTCAGCAAGAGCGAGCGAGGCAACAACAGAGAGCGCTTTCTTGGCGTACATGTTTGCGGTTGTTTATTGATGGTTATTGAGGAAGAGGTGCCTTTGGGAAGGGAGCTGTTGGTTCTTGTTTGTAAAAGTGCTTTCAAGAGAGAGAGAAAGCGAGTTCTGGTCTTGGAGGGAGGGTGGGTATATCGTTGGATATACACAGAAAGAGTGATTCAGATGCTGCTTGTCGATTCTTCGGTCTGTCAAAGACTCGAATAAAGAGAGTGATGCGGTTGCTGTCGGTGAGATTGAGTGAACAACAAACTGCTGGTACACAAGGTCGAAGCTGGCGACCGTTGGTGAAGGAGTGTGTGACCGAAGAAGGGGCAGACAGGCAAGCCGGTTGGTGTGAAGAAGGGGAAACTGTAAAACGGAAAGAGTGTGTGTGGGGGGTAGCTGGCAGTTTAAGAAGAGAGAGAGAGAGCGA
Organism: Colletotrichum caudatum; assembly: GCA_030867225.1. Taxonomy (NCBI): domain Eukaryota; kingdom Fungi; phylum Ascomycota; class Sordariomycetes; order Glomerellales; family Glomerellaceae; genus Colletotrichum; species Colletotrichum caudatum. The sequence continues at coordinate 34,560 of MU846328.1, forward strand.
CTGGGCGTCTGGAAGGAAACAAACCACGACAGGGACGGCAGGCAGACAGGGACGTGCAAGGAAACAAACCTGCAAGTGTGGTGGTGGTGGGAAGGGAAGGTGAAGTCGACCGGGAGGAAGGCACAGCACAACTGGATGGATGGATGCAGGTGCGGTTGGCAGTTGCCAGTTTGGGCGGTGGATCCCGATGGGTCGGGGCTGATTTGCGATTCACCACGAGGAACAATACAACGCCATGGTACCACCCACCTACGAATACGCAGTATGAATACCTGAGGTACGAATAGAAGCAAGTGTGTGTCCACTCCACTCCACTTCACTCCACTCCACTATCCACCAACGACGACCGCCTCTTCCTCCGTACCTGCCTATCCGCCCACACTAGGAGAAGCAGGGGGCAAGCAGGCGGGCCGGACGTGCGAGGTGTGTGTCGCGCTTTCCGAGAAAGGCAGTAGTGCGGTTGGGTTGCTACTGCTACTGCGACTATCTATCTACTCTATGGATACTCTATCCGTACTCTACTCTACTCTTGCCAGTTATCCGAACAACACACCATCAAGCGTGCGTGCCCTTCCTTCCAATCCATCCCTTCTCCAGGGACTGACCGACAGCCCTCGCTGTCGTGGCTCCGCAAGCGCAACCCCCCTTCCCTAGGGGATGGATGATTAATTGTTGTTGATGCAGCAGCTGCTGCTGCTGCTGCTGTGGTTACCCAACATCCAACTCCTGTGGCCAGGGTGGGAACCGCCGCCTCCTTGGCAGTTCATCAGAGCTTTGCCCCGTGGCCCCATCTTCATCCGATTTCTTTTTTGTTCAGGTTTGCTTTTTTCGGGGTGATCAGCGCCTCACGGGCATGCTTTTTTCTATGCAGATCCTGGCTATTTCTGTGGTTCTGTGGCCCCTCCCCTCTCTCTCCCCATGGCATGGCCCTACGGTCTGGACAATCTGGACCTTCCTGGACCGACTCTTTTCTGACTGGCGCCCGGTGAGCGGGGACGATACGATACGGGGGACACGGGAGACGCACCAGCACGCACTCACTCACTCAGCACGACGGGGATGGTGTGCTGGCGTTGCGTCCTGATGACTGATGACTACCCAGGGTTTCCTCGACTCTGCCAACTCTACGCCCCAGACTCAGACGGCCACCAAACCGCCACAATCTATCGCAGCAGGAGAAGACTCCACAATGACATGACACCAGTCAGGACTAGCCAAAGGGAGGCCAGGCCAGGCCAGGCCAGGTGGACGGACATCCGATCCGGCCTGCTTTTTCTTGCTTGTCCTTCCTTTTCCCAGAGATTTTGAGTCTATTCCTTGATTGATCAAGTCTCGGCTCGATTGGCCCTCCTCCCTCCATCGCGGATTATTGGCAAAACCACACCACTCGCCATCTCTGACTGGTGCCAAACGAGGGAGAAACGAACAGTCGCAGGCCGCCAGTTTTGGTTTGCCGCTCGCCCACCCACACCTCGGCGACAACTACCTACTATTAGCAAGTAACGCTCGCTTGCCTGCAACTTGGCTAATATACCACTACAGCCTGGTCCTGGACATGGCATGGGGCATGAACCTACCTATCGCCATTTCCTGCCCCTGGCTTATGCAGGTACACACACACACACACACACACTCGAGGGACGAAATGCTGCAGGAACCGGCACCACGGCGCAACCCTTCGGAAACAGCGGGCGCGAAGAGCACATTGCGGAATATAACGATGTCAAGTAGCTTTTGCGAGTCGCCACTGCCAAACGATACATTGCCAACCAAGTCATGTTCCTTGCTTACCACCCACCCAACTCCCAACTCCCAACCCTCAACCGCCGGCCCCCTCCGAGGCCCCCATCCGGGCCAGTCAGCGATTGGCAACACGTTGTAGCCGACAACAATAACAGGCACAAGCACAGGTGGCAGTCGATGGTACGTACAAATAGGTGGGACGAGACTACTGCACGCAAATACCTCGCTCACCTCAGAAAAACGGTAACAACGGTCGGCGTCATGCAGGCGAGAACCAGAGGGAAGCCGCCTCTTGGTTGACCTGGCGTTCCGTTCTCATCCTTCCGCCGCCAGGTTCTGACTCTGGGTCAATTCACTACTCCATAGTGCACTACCTACTGTAGGTCACTAGTGTATGTCTGTTGCTGAGTGCTACAAGCTTTGATGCCTTGACTTTGACGCTTGGCCGCATGTGAACGGAGGGGAGGGGAACCGGCCAAAAGCCCTTCACACACCTCTATTAGGTCAGTGCCTCCACCAACGTAACGTCTTGGTTGTGGTGTCATCGATGGCATTTCCATCTACTAAACAGAAAATCCCTCTTTTCGCCTCCTGCAAAAAAACAAAAAAAAAAAAAACACCCAAAAAACCAGAAAAAACAGAAAAAACCTTGTCGCCATGGTCTTGGACCCCGCTCCCTCTACTCCCCAGTTGTCGAAGCCCTACGACATCACCAGGGAGACGTGCAATATCATCACCGATGCGCCAGAGACAGAGGTATTGCCGGACATTTCGACTTTGCCGCGGCCCACCCCTCGTATCTTCGTCCGCCCTGACGAAGCTCCCTCGGTGTAAAGCCTCATAGCCCACGAGTCACTTTCCCTGAGGGCCGCTGCCAGCAACCGTGCGGCCCCTCTATAGTTGACCCGCACCACCGACGAAGCCTCGGGTTGGATTGAATAGCCAGTCTCAGTTGAGGTGGAGGCGTCAGCCAGGGTTGGATACTGCAGTACAGTACGTACACGTACTAAGATACAGATTTCAGGGCGGTTAGCTCCTCGTGGGGTCGCCAGGTAGACCATAATGTATGCATGCACACGTACTCTGTATTTCTGTCGGTATCCCTTCCCACGGCGCTAGCATCAGACGAACAAAGGGTTGAAAACGGCCGAGTTGGGACGGTGGGCCAATGCCATTGTCATGGGAGAATGGACCCGACGACGGGAAGCCACTTGCGTGCGATAAGGTCCTTCGTCTCACCACTTTGGGCTGTGACCCACCTTGTCGTCGTCGTCGTCGTCGTCGCTGTCGAGCGACGCGCCTATTCCCTTTTCCGTTTAGCTGACTATGTGGAGCTTGATGGATCTCCAGGGCGGACTGTCGGCACACGAGGGGAGGTCCAGACTCATCCTCCCAGGCCCGAGAGCTGGCATCGTGTCCAAGAAGCCCACGACTGTTCGACAGCGATGGCCCTGCAGGCCCAGCCCTAGTGCGCCGGCCGTGAAACCGTAAGCGAAATGAGCTCCCGCCGCCACGGGGCAGATGCCCAGCGAATCCCATCCGTCATCCCAGAAGATGACGCCCATTCAGGCACTTGGCGCCCACTTCTCTGGCCCATCTCTGACAGCCGCCCACATTCTTCTGTCCCGAGGCTTCCCTGCCGCCCAGCGCTTGCTCTAATTACCCAAAAGGCAAACTAGACTACGTAGCCCTCCGGATCATCCAAAGCTTGTTGTTACCTACGCCCGACGACAGCATTTAGCACTACGCCAATGCTATGCTAGGGGCCTCGGGATGTCCTTGCTCCCGCCTCAGGCTTCATCGTCCGGCGCCGCCATGCCGGCCACGGTCCTCCATCAGGGCAATCAGCACCATTCTGGAGGCTCATATATTATTCTGGCACAGTGGCCCCCTCTGAGGCTGAAGCCGAGATTCCGGTTATACGACCCAGAGCACTGGGCCACGCAAGACAGATCAGCACCGGATGTTCGGAACACGAGGGCTTCGATTGCTCCTGAATACCGACCCTCGTACAGGAACCATGTATACGCAGTACGGATAGTCCGTACCACTCGTCAAAACATACGCAATCATGTCGGCACTGCCAGCCAGACCTTTACTACGTACGTAGCTTTTTCCCCCGACAAAGCGAACTCCCCGCTATCGATTAGTATCAATGTCGGATGGTTGCATAACAGCCGACCTGGGGAGGTGGCCAGCGAGTCAACTGTATGCAGTAGGTGCACATACTGTTCGTCCGGTGTCACTTGCTTTACGTTTTTTTAGATAATCATTTATGCGCGACGATTGCACAGGAAATCACGTCTATCGGACTCCTGTCCCCCAGTGTTTCCACAATATTCGCTTTACGGTTATCGGTGTTGCATCGGTCCATCCTCCAAAGGCTGCTGACGTATGCACCTACCTATCTGAACTCTCGATATAAGAGTCTCACATGCTACCTCATCATAGGATCTCGTCGTTTCCCTTCGCTCTGCAGGTTCCTTTTGCTTTCTTGTATTCCCATATGGAACAACACCCGATGCTGGCTGGAGTAGTTGCCATCTTCTCCTTCCAGTGACCAATGGGTAGCCGGTAAGGCTGGAATGTCATTCATTTACTAGCGACTTCAGTCCACGTCAGCGACAAGCCGCCAAATGTAAGCTCGAGGCATCGGTTGCCTGCCCACCACACCACGTCGCAAAATCCCGCTGTTTGGCCGTCATCTTCAGCAATAAATCTTGCGACGCGTCCACAGAAATCATTCACGTCTATCTTGAAGATGTCCTAGGCGCGGTTTCCAACTCCGAGACAGAAAAAGGCAAATGCTACGGGGTTCGGTGGTAGGCCGGTCGAGATCCACACCTTCCGAGGCTGTACTCCGGGGTCCCTCCCGGAAGGAAGTGAACATATCTCCCCAATATCCACATCGTCTTACTTGCTTGCGAGCGATTACAATAATCTAGACTTTGTGTTGCAGGTCTCTCGCTCGGCGAGCAAAAGTATCTGCTGGTAAAACTCCCAGAGAGCCTTGCCTTGCGCAGCCTCCACAGAGCTAATGACGGTTGCGGCTGAAGATGCCGAGCAACCAATGACGTCCCGGCATTGCTGAACATGAGACCAGGTAGGCGATACGGATATCTACCTACCTTAGCGGGCTGCCAACCGCCCGACGCCCTGCCATAATGACAGTTGTTGACAATGCCACACGTGACCGGGCTGCCTTGCAATCAACGTGCCCGCATCAAGCTGAAGCCGACGCCAGGTCAGATCTAGCTCGACCGCTGAAGTTACTTTGTCCAGCTCCAAGCCAGCCTCCGTAGCTCTTGACGGCGCACATTCTCCTTACGAGGTTATCAAGAGAGCCGAATTTCCTGCTCACCTGGACTGCTTCGGGGGACGAGGCCCGCGGCATCATGAGTAATACTGCCCAAGCATCCCTTCCTCTGCTGGCCCTCGCGCCTGCTCTGAACGAATTCTCAGATGGGGCTCCCTTTCCGAGTGACGAGCTGCTGCAGTTTTGGGACGACCAACCCTTCACGGGAACCGGCATGAAACCGCAAGGTAAACAAATCTCCTAGGGGTTAAAGTAGGGTCAGGTTTAAAGATAAGTTAAATAAGGTAATCATCGCTGCTGTTACTTAACGACAATAGGTACAGAAAGCCTTCAAACTTCGTAAGATGGCCCCAGATCTTGGACGAGACGCACAGGGAGTGCTCCCCACTACACAGAGAGCAAAGGCCTTTAGCGCATGCCACTGCGTAAGCATAAAGACACAAATTCGCAATATTGGAGCATAGCTCAGAGGGCAGTTGAGGAAAAGTCCTGTCTAGGAAGGCAAAGAAATTTTGATAAAGCTAGATTTTCTAGATATCGCATGCAGAAGGTGTATACGTATAATTAAAGGCTAACACCTTAACGGCTTCTGAGACAGGCCAAAGAAATACCCGATTGGCGCATTCGACAGAGCAGGCTATTATTCGCCCTTCGCGGTGTGAACAGTCCCCAAGACACTTTATATACCTCAAGCCATGTTAATCAACTGGGTTTTCTTTATAGACCATATCGTCAGAAATTTAACCAGCCTCCTTCACTTTTGTCAGAAATAGAGGAGCAATCACAAGAAGGTGGCTAGACTCACCAGCAATAATACGCTCTCTGTTGTAAAGCCTAAACCTACATAGGCCGTATTGTTATGTGATACAAAAAGAGCTTATAGCAGTAGGGAAGAACAGAGCCAAAACTAATGGTTACAGGGGAAAGTCAGCTCTGGGAGGGGTTGATATGAATGAAGCCAGGCTATCAGGCATGTCTTGGAATAGCGTATACAATCAATACCGGGTTATAGCTGTTCCAGCACCTTGAGAAAACACTGATTGAGTTGACGCCTCAGGTTGTTCGCTTAGCATAAGCCCCTTCTGAATGGATTGCTTCATAAGATACAGAGCCTTCCGTCTATTAGATACGGCTTGAAGGGCTTTTCTTTCGGGCTCTGTTTGAAGTAGGTCGAAATGCAAGAATATTCGTTGGACACTAGCCGAAAAGATCTGGGCAGGGACGACCCCGACACTACTACTGCGACACACGGCTTGCACACTTCGTCTCATGGGCCAAACGGAGCAGGAAGAACAATTGTATCGGTTAGCGCTAAAGACGATACGACAATTCTTACCCTCTGGACACCCAGACCTTATCAGGGCAGTGAGCGACCTTGGCAACGCGCGCCAAGACCTAGGCTGGGCAGATGAAAGCAGCTGTCGCTATCGTCTTTCTCGCACGCAAGTCGTTGCGCGCGAGAAGTGTCCGTAAACCAGTCAATTTGGCTTCGCTTGATAGGCTCATGGTCGGGTTTGCGTATCTAGCTTGATATTTCATCATGCAAGTCCAAGAAATATAGAGCCAATACCGGGACCTGTGACCGCGCGGAAGCCAGGACCTGAAGGCAGAAGTTGCCAATGCCGTCAACATGCTCCAGGCCCGGCTCGCAGAGGCCAAGGCAGATTCTAAAGTATTGCTATTTGTTCTGTGCCTGTAATCTAGTCGGCAACAAGAAGCAACAAGGAAAAGCCATCATTTCCAAGCCCCAACTCATCATAGAATACATAATCATCATAACGAGCAGAGCAGTCTACCCCGTCCGCAAGAGTATAAAGAAATTACTCACGTAATATTATGCAAGTGCCCTCACTATCATAATTACTAAATACAACTGCAAATAAGATTAAACGCTTAATAATAGGAGTAACTACCTTAAAGAGAGCAGATCAGCTA
>MU846329.1:0-41466 GCA_030867225.1 Colletotrichum caudatum
GGGGGGGGGGGGGGGGGGGGGTCAGTCCAGACGGACAAACAAAGAAACAGAGAGTCCAGGATAATTGTAGGGGTTACGGGCTAAAGGGGGGCGGTTTGGTGGGTCGTTTTTCCTCCGTCGCTTTTGCATTTTGCATTTGGGGTCTAATGGTAACTACAGAGTACTGATGCCTGAATTCCAGCGAGAACGGCGTCGTGAGCATTAGGCCAAGGATCATTGGAATAAGGACGGGCGATGTTTGCCTTCAGGTGAATCTGAAATGCCGACAGGCCAGGTTCTTCGAGGTTCCTCGGGGACGCCAGAAAAAAAAAAAAAAAAAAAAAAAAAAAAGAAGGTTGGAAGGGTATCTGTCGAGTTGAAGACTGTTGCCCTCTGTTTTCCTCTTGTGGTGTAGAGAAAAGGGACGGAGTAAAAAAGTGGTGGAGACCGACGTTGAGAGACTGAAAAGCTGAATGCAACCATCGAATGCTGTCTACGTAGTTGTTGGCGGCGGACGGCGCATCGGTTTTGCGACATCTGGCCAGGGATGTGTATTCTGCTCATTTCGCTTCATCGCCCCGTCTTTCGGTCGAGGAACTGAAAGCTGGGTTGAGGGGCCTTTTGAGATACCTGGCCGTTGTGTTTTGCCAGCGAACGAGGGGTCCCTTGGATACGGGAGCTTGCCAGGGGAAAAGCTTACATGTACTAATTAACATCTGGAAGACTGTACGAATATGTGCGTAGTACATCGTGCCTCTGTGGATGGGTGTGAGAAACACAGTTGGTGTTTAGTCTGCGTCGTCTTGACGAACTCCAAAGACCCCACTGAAAAGTACCTTGCAGGAATCTAGAAATGAGACGAGAGAGGTCCAACAGTGAAGGACGGCCACCCATTGCATTAGGACCGGACGTACTTCTATGTCTAACAAGGCACTGCATGTATGTACATACATGGACTAATTATGCCAGGCCTTTTCCTTCGCTCGATACCCCAAGTCAGCAGAGTAGAAGATTGGATGGGGTCGCAAGTCTGGCCGTTCGTCGCCAATGGACGAGTGTTCCTGTATGGTGGCCACTCTTGAAGAATCCGTGCTCACACGCAGCAACAGGCAAGTAGTATTCTCGACCAATCCCGCAGTCTCGGTGCGGAATCCTTGAAATTGAAGTCATCCGGATGACGCAATGCTTTTCGGGTCGTTGGTTCAGTATCACAGCTGGGCAGAGCGTTCCAACGGCGTGCCATTTCAACAACGAGACTCCACATTTTTGGAATCCCCGATAATGCGCACCGCATTGCACTGCACTACTTGTCTTGTACATATCCCTTTCGAAGACGTCGACATGCGTTGTGGACATGTTGCTGACGGCCAAGGTCGATTGCGGTTGGGGACTTTTGGCGGTTGTCCTGGCTCTCAGATGATGATTTGCTTGACGGGGAAAAAAGGGCATTGCAACGCACGCCATCCATTGGCAGCAGTTCATCCCACACCCAATGCTGAGGCCACCAAAACGGGCGCGGGCGCGGGCGCGGATGGCCGCCAATGGAAAGGTCGGAGCAACAAATCGGCAGCGCCAACGTACCCGTAGCGTCGCAGCTCAGCTGGCTGGGGCAGTAAACTACAGGTAGTATTTGTATTTACAGATACGTATACCGTACATAGTGTATATGGAGCCCCCGGTAGGTACATACAGGTATGTTGTCATGTCTCTGTCTGCATGTACGTGTGTGTATACCTTGCCTTTGACCTATGTACGAATAGTTTATGTATGAGGTATGTCAATAACAGGCACCGGCCTTCAATCAAAATATCATGTATGTGCCTGACGTCCTTGAACTAGATCTCGATCCGTCACTCGTATAATGCATTTGCAATGCTTTGGTGACCTGTTTCCTGTCTGCGGACGGGGCAACCCAAGACTGTCCTCTGTACTGCATGAGTATAAATCGAGTTTCCTTCTCTTCCTCTGACAGACGGTACCTACATCGTCAGCGGCCTCAATCTCCTAGTGGTACCTGGATAGGCATCAGGGTGGCGCAAATGCCCAAAGTACCTAAACTACCCAGGTTAGGTACTGTACCTACCTACCTGGGTAAGTAGGCAAGTAGGTCAGTACCTAAGTACATACCTACACCGTCCCATCCCCACCACAACCGATGTGGCTCAATCGATCGATAGGTTCTTCACTTTTATAGGTAGGTTGGTAGTAAGGCACACGCTCCCGTCCGGTTCCGGTTAGTCTCCCCGGCGAGTCTTTAATTAAACGGTTGGTTCCTGTTGTTCCAACTTCCAACCACCAACAGCAACTGAGGGACAATATTGACCTTTCCCCCCTCTCTTTTTCTCTCACCATCCTGAACCAACGGTCCCTTCAAGACTGAAATCCGGTACCTACGGCTACGGATACGGACCCAGCACCTCATTCCTGGTTCCGACAGCATGTCTTTGTTTGGGCCAGGGGGTCGGGCCTCCTCCAGGAGGGGACTGGACCAAAACGCACGGCAAGATGACAGACACTGGGTGTTTTTCCTTCAAGAGAACGATAAACAACCATGACACCCCCCGCGTCAGCAAAAAGTTCCTGCCGCCCACCCTCTTTCATAGCAGTGGTAACTAACTTCTACGTATTCATACCTACCTAGGTAAGTAGGTATGAACAGTGAACACGTACCAAGCCTATCCCCTCGCCGGCCCTTAGTTACCTATTATCCCTTATGCCATCTCTTCCTTCCCCAGATCCCTGGCGTAGATGATGCCGGTGACCGGTCAAGACTCAAGGGTCGCATCCTGGTCTAGCCTCTAGGCAAGGCCCTCTAGTTTCTCGTTCCCAAGTTGCTGGACTGACCACTCATCGCTCAGGAAGGGATGGAGAATGGGCATCGCCTGCGTTGGTGCAGGCATTAATCGTACCACCGCCCTCGAGGCGGCCTTTTTTCCATCCTCTTCCTGTCCGATGCGGTTTCTGCTCCCTCCCTCTCAGTTCTCACCTTCTGCTATGGTTGGACCCATCGCACGCCCGTATCGCAAACATGGCGACAAGGGGAGGGGTTGTCGGAGAGAAGACGCCGCCCGTTGTCATTGACGCTCGACTCCAACTCTTGTTCCTATGCTGCACTTCTGCCTGCTTGAAAGAAACCCCGAGGCGAGTGACTCGTAGGTTTCTTCTCCTTCTTTCTCGCCGTTTTCTCTTTGCCTGTGCCTTTCTCCGGGGTGTATTGTTCATGCCCGGAATGTCTGCAGCCGTCATGGTCACAAAAATATCACTTCCATTTTCCTTGCCCATGCCCCATGGTCACTTCAGTCACATCATCCCCCCCCCCCCGTATTCCCACCCCTCCCTCCTCCTCTCAGTATCTACTCCACGTATGCCGCCGCCCCCAATGACACCCTTCCCTGGCGGAAGGCTATGTACCTAGGTCTGGTCAGATCCTTCGCGGAACGGTCCAACCATTCGTCAACCATCAACACGGGCAACCATCTTCTACCTGGTCCGGCTGTCTCGCTGCTGCCCGCCCCGCCCCCCCGTTTGTCCTGTTTGTTAGTTTCTATCAATGGGCTCTGCTTGTTTTTGGCATTTCCGTCCGCGTCTCACTCTGCCTCGACTTACCCTTTCCATCTTGTTCACAGGAGTACATGGGCTGCTTCTCCTCATCCTCAGTGTTGCTTCGTCTGCTGATGCTCGTTGTAACTTGCCTGGCACCCGACCGACCTGGCAGCTTCCCTCCCTTTTGCTTGTGCTATATCCGTACACGCGCCAATTCCTCTTGCTGTCTGTCCATATTAACTTGCAACCGCGTGGTTCTGCTTGCATATCTGACCTGGAGAGAGACGAGAGCCTGAGACGGTGAGATAGAGAGAAAAAGAAAAACATATAAACGTGCCGGAATCTGCCTCGGATGATGCAGAACAATAGCTCAATCTGCCTTGCTCTTTCGCGTCTTCTTGCCTGTTCAGACAACCGAACCAGCCCTGCTCGCGACGATCGAGGGCCCTTGGACCTGTTGGTCTTATCCACCCACGGTACCATCTTCTGGATGGTCACTTGCCTTGAGCTACTTTAACTTATTCCTCCCCTGCCCTGTCCTGCCCTACACTGCTCGTCTTGTTCTAGGCGCACCCGTGCGTCCCGTTGGTTGATACACGCCTCTTTCCAACAAAACCCTTGCGGCCTCTTGGTTTGCTGCCTTGAGCTGACCCCTACCTAGACGTGTACATCTTCTTTTATAACCGCCTCCTTCCTCATCTTATCTTCTGCCCTTTAGCCTTCTTGGACAAGGTTGCAATCAGACACGCACTCCTCCCGATCTGGACTTATCCACACACTCCTCTCGCTCACAAACCCGTTTGCGTCCCGACTAGACATCCTTAACAACCCCCTTCCACCCCCCCTGGCCTCGCAGCTCCTCATTGCGTCTCGCTCCAACGATCTGCTTGTATATATACCGAACCCTGGCGTCCAACACAGCCTAGGGCAAATCGATAAAGGAGCGGGAAGCGGCCATGGCCAAACCAGCCATGGACCTCACACCACCATCTCTAACACGGTCACCGGCATCTCCAGCTCATACCTGTTGCCCATCGGAGCGCTCCTCGTCGGACTACCCTTCTCCGGACCTGGCCGCTCAGCAGTACAAAATCGCCTCCTTATACACCAACGGCCAGCTGTGCTCTGTAGATCTGGCTGTCGATGCCGACATTTCTTTACCGCCTTTGGATCTCCGAACGACAGCCGACTGGACCCCGCCCAACGCCATGGCGCCATCATCCTCGTCCTTTTCCATCCCGAACGTCTTGTCAGAGTACGACCAGTGTACCGACTATGACCCTCTGATGCCAACTTCTTACGAATCAGAAGCGTTCCGGTTGCATTCTCAGCCATCCGGCCCAGGTCATCACGGGCATCCTCTCACAGACTCGCCCGGGCGCTCGCCCGGACCGTTATCCTCAAGGAGCTCCATCCCCTACACTCAGGGTGGACATGCGTCGAGTTCGCTGTGCCCACGGATCAAGATGGAAAACGTCAACGACTACGGTTCCGGGATCGACACCTCGAACTACGCCTCTCCAAGGTCAATGCACACGCCGTACACGGCAGATCCAGGCCCGTACGGTAGTCCCCATCATCATTACCTATCGGATACCCAGTCTCCAGGCTGGGCCAAGGTTGAATATGGTGCCGAACAATACTACCAGAACCCACAGGCAGGCGAACCGGCTCCTCCGAGCCTAGAGGCAAAGCGGGCAGAGAATATGAAGCACAGCCGCCCCAGGCGGGCGCCGCGTAAAATGACGTCCTTTGCGGATGCCCAGTACCAATGTCGAGTCGAAGGGTGTAAGAAGCTCTTTAGCCGCAGCTACAACTACAAGGCACATTTGGATACACATGATGAGAGACGGGAGTACCCTTTCCCCTGTCCCGTAGCCGACTGCAACAAGCGGTTTGTGCGAAAAACGGACCTACAGAGACACAACCAGAGCGTCCACATGAAGGAGAAGAACCACAGGTGCGACTTTTGTGGACGACTCTTTGCTCGCAAGGACACACTTCGCAGGTAAGTTGAGACAGCGCGCGGCGATGCCGACTCCTCATGAAACCTCGTAATGACCTTGCTTCCAGACACATGGAGGACGGATGCTCCAAACGCTTCGAGCTCGGCACCTGCGACCTTCGTGTCGGTGCGTACGATGGCATGGGGTCGGTCAGCCGCAGTATGGGAACGCCGATGCATCATCCCATGGGGGCGGGTTCCGCTCCTCTCCCGCCGATTACTATGTCCATGTCCATGGGCAGCGGCAGCGGCCTGTTGCATCCCGAATCTCCAGCAACCAGAGGTAGGAGCGCCATGTCGGACACAAGTGACGGAGCACATGGCGACAATTGGCAACGGTGACGGGGCGGTGCTCTTGGCGTTCCCGGGTTGACAGAGGCTAGGAGGAAGCACGACGAATCACATGATGTGCAGGATATAGGGACCGGTGGGCTCATTCCGCGTACATGGCATGTATCACCAACTAGGGCGGCTTGGGAGGGTTCCGTTTGCATGCACAAGAACGTTGACCACGTAGATATCTGGGTTGCGGGCGTTGGAATATCGGGGGGAGGGCGCGACAGAGCACTATGGCGATAGAACGTGCCTGGTCGAGTTGGTTAGTCGCAAGTGATATTGATATCCATGAGGCTGCGCGCAGCAGCTTCGCTCAACGCATCTCTGCAGGGGAGCAAGACACCTGGGACGTTTATTGAACAACCAGTGGGCCGAGAACAGCCTGGGATAGTACATACATATTGGACGCTGGGGCTTTTGGAAGGAGAGAGCACAGCACCTACCTGGGTAGGTCAGGACAGACGGGGGTGAAAGAACGTCACAAAGGTGGCCTGCTTCTGCCCCAAAAAGATATTTGAGCCTATATTTTCTCCGTTACCCTTTGTCATGCATGTGGTAACCGGCCAGGCCAGGCGCCAGACAACCGAGTGCGTGCGGTTGGTGGACAGACAAGACAGTCACTACCTTCACCAGTGCGATGGTCATTGGAGTGTGCATTGTTCGTTTGACTATGTTTGTCTGCATGATGTGTTTGGGTGGAATCGGGAGTTTGGGAGCCGAAGTCAGCAAATGCTAGGCGCGTCGAGGTAATTATTAATGTGTAAACTACCGCCTTAGGTACCTTAGGGATGTAGATGGGTACTTTGGTACATTGAGGCGTAGAAGGATGGTCCTTGTAGCTACAGGGGCCGCCCGGCCGTTCCTGGCCGAATGCTTACCCTAGGTAGGCAGGCACCTCTACATACATAGTACAATCAACTGGGAGGAACAGACCATTGCTAACTGGACTTTATCAGCCGCAAACCACCACCCTCTCCCACATAATCAATTGTTCCATGTTCCCATGACCGTAGGCAGGTAATACCTACCTACCGGAACAAAACCTCGCTAGGCTCCTCTGATACCGTGGCCAGGCTACATACTCCCACCCGCATGGCAAGTGAGAGAGGTGGATACAACCTTCCCTTGACCACACCGGATGTCTACTTGTAGTCGCTCTGGCGAACCGTTTCATTCTGGTATACCCTTACCCAGTGGCCCTGATGCCTCACTCGCTCTCTTTCGTTTGTATCATCCTCACAGTTTCTCATGTAATCGCCGCTTCACGCGGACATGCTCGAGAGTTCCAACATCGTACGGAGCAACGCGGCTCGGACATCGCATCTCACAGAACCCCACCCGCCCCGGGGGGGGGGGGGGGGGCGGAATCAAAAAAGTACACACCTTTTTTATTTGTCTCCTCGGTCTAAGCGGGGCAGTCTCACTTGCATGTTTGATTGCATACCTACTACCTACCTCGAATCGCATCTACCAAAGTGACTCTCACGCTGAAACAAAAGTTCATATGGCTGTTGGTGCAGCGTCACATTGAGGAAACACCAGCCGTTGAGCCCATCCCTTCCTTCTGGCCGTTCATCCCGACTCACATAGATAGGCACCTGTTCGTTCTCTGCTAGATGTGACTAAAAAAACTTAGACCAACCACCTCGGATCTCGGAATTCTCATCATACACTTCCTAGGCCACCCTCTACAACGCGCAGTGGCTGTGTTGACGTCCTCGTTCTCCTCCGGCGACCGATGCCCGGCCACGACGGGCTATCGAGCTCGGCCAATACCCATCTGATCCACCAGAACTTTTCCCAGCAGCAGTCGTACAGGACCGAATGGTCAGCTGGAGGGGCGCGTGCATGATGCATGCCGTGCACGTGCAGATGCTCATATACTGCCCCCAAAAGTCGCAGCGTTGCACTTTGTCGTCTCCTCCAGCGGCTATTGTCGTCTCTGCTATTTGCTGGATCGCGAAGCCGCGGAAGACGCCTGCATGCAGCTCGTCAACGTTCCATTGAACCAAACGGCACATCGGTCAGCCGAGAAGAGACGTATATGGGCCACATTATTCGCTTGGCCCCTTCCTCACAAGGCTGCGGCCCTCGTATGGTCTACCTCCTTTACGGTCTGTTCGCACCCTCCTTGTTCTGAAGCGTCTTGGATGTCTTGCCTGGTAGGGCTGGAGCGACGTATGCGCCGGCACACCGGGTGTGTGTTCGATATGCCATGTCATCCCTACCGACGCGGCACAGTACATACAGCCCCAGCTCCCGCATCCTGCCGCCATTTCCGTTAGGAACATTAGGCAATACTCCACGCAGGCCGCCCAACTTTGCCTCGATTGCAGCTCGAATCGAAGATTCTTTTTCCTTTTTTCACCTTCTCCCCCCTCCCCTAAAACTGATAACAATGTTGAGCCGAACGAGTGGGAGTGGATGGGACAGGTTGTACACAATATAACACATGCATCGGAGCGCGGAGCACGCAGCTTTCGTACGCACACCCCTCCTACCTTCTGACGAGAGAGCGGGAGGTCCCCGGATGATAGGTGTTAGCATCTCAGTTCCAATGAACGATCTCCAGCTGTCTACGCCCGGATAGGAGATGACTAGGCAGTAAACTTCCAAAAATCTGCCGCCAGCGGCAGATAGGCCCCTTCATCATCGTGGTCCTGGACGAACACTTATTTCCATTCCATACTGACAGTTGCTTCACCATACACTGTTGCTGAGAGCCCTTTTGGTGCCAGGACTCCCTCAGTGTGCCAGCGACTTCGCCATTGCCTTCGGCCCTGGCCGTCCAATTACATGAGCAGGTCACATGCACTGGAATCTCAGGTGTATGTATGTTCAACCCGTTTTGGTAATTCATGCCGACTACTTTTCAGGTCACGTTGCCTCTCTATCAATCCCAGACAGAAAATACAATTATTGGTCAAAGAGCATGCCCTACCAAACCCCAGCCCTCCAGAACAGGAAACAAGACAGATACGAGCGGCCGGGACGATGCAGCCTACTCGGCGTTGGAAGACATGTGGTGTGTAGGCAGCGCCGTCAAGACGTCAAAGGCACCCGTGCCGATCTTGCCCAGGCGACCCATTACGATACGACCACTAGGTGTTCTAAGATCGTCCCAGTCGCCATCGAGGACAGCATCCTTCAAGAAGGCCAACGTCGTCTCGAAACTCATCTTGGTGAAGGGGCTCACGTTACCACGCAGGCCGTTGCGATTAAATGGCGTGTAGTCACCGTTGCGCGTCATATAGTCTGCAATAAGGTTCAAGTGTCGGTTGTCGACACTGATGCCGTGGCCACTGAAAACACCTCCCAACTCGGAGACTATGTTGTTTCGGCATGCTTCAACACCATACGCATCAAGCACTGCGCCGATGTCGTTGGTCGCAATCTTGTTGGGGTTAATGAAGTCGCCATACTTCTGCATAGCCTTGAGGTTGCATCCCGACGTGTAGATCGCTGGCACGGACATATCGTTGCCCGCCGAATCCTTGACCTTGTGATCCGCCGTGAATGTGCATGAGCCGACACCAGGTATCTGCTGAATGACCGACTTCTTAACGGCTGCTTGCACAATGTTGAGCATAAGAACCTTGGGGGTGTTGGCCTCGAACTCGAGCGTGAACTCGCACCACTCTCCTGCCTCGTCGTTGCGAAACTTGGTGACCTCAGCATACTTGTCCTTAACGCGCTCAGCTCTGAGAGCACCCTCGTCGCTGTCCATGTCGCAGTCACCGTCATCATCTTCGTCATCTGAGCCATCCTTGTCTGCACGTGGCGGCGGGCTGCCTTCGAAACCTTCGTCTTCATCGGGTGAGTTCTCGCGCTCCATCTGTTGCTGGATTGCGTCATCTTCGTCGTCGTTGGGGCCATACGACACAGCCTCTTCCCGATTCGACTTGTTCTTGGCGTTCGTGGCGTCGTTGTCGCCGTCGTCGTCGTCGTCGTTGTCGTTATCGTCGTTGTCAGGTCTTGCCTCGCCGTTGCCGGTCGCCATCTCCACGACGCCAGCCTTGACACCGACATCGGGGGTCGCCGAGGTGGACTCGCTACGGCGCTTCTTGATCTCGCGTTTCATAATCTTCACAAGGTAATCCAAGAACCGCTTCTCAATCGTATCCATGACATCGCTTGTGTCGATGGCGTAAGCCTTGGTATACTCCTTGGCGGGGAAGAAGTTGAGTCGCACGTCAAAGAGCTTGGCAAGAGCACCGTTGTTGCCTTTGCCGATGCGCTCATTCACGACCGCCGTGTCAAGCACGTCAGCCAGGGGCAGAACGCTGATTGACTTTGCAAACACTTCTCCCTCGGCGGCGGAAAGCTCCTCGTGAAGGAGAAGAGTCATGGCCGGGGTGGAAATGGATCGGCTCGCCGTCATGAGGATTTCGCGGAGACGAGGGATACCGAGCGTGACGTTCTTTGCCGAGTGGCCAGCCAAATGGAAGGTGTTGAGCGTCATCTGCGTCGAGGGCTCTCCCACACTCTGTCCAGCAACAATACCGACGCCTTCACCCGCCTCGACAAGCGATCGCATGTACTTGGCAGCGAAAACAAGCTCCGCTGACTTCTTGCTGACGGCAGGGGCGTTTATCAAGCCAGACTGGACAGCCGACTTATCGCGAATGAGGCCGTCCTCGTTGTCCTTGATGTACTTCGTCATTTGTTCGTAGAACTTCTCCGACGTGGCGAACGCCACTCTTGCCGGGTTGACCATGGAGATGATGGGATCCTTGGCCGCAGCACTGTTGAGCTTGGCGTGCTTGATGGCGCTCTTCATGTGCTTAAGGATTTCGTCCTTGCTGCCGGCAAGCTTCTCCTTGAAGCCATTGCTGAAGTTGAGCTGGGGTGACTCGGACCCAACGTTGCGGAGAACGAAGCTGAAATCAGTAAGGTATTTCTGCTTGGTCGGGTCGAGGCCGTCTTCGCCATAGAGGAACTGCACGAGGGTACCATCTGCATCTCGCACCGTCGAGTCGTAGGTCACCGTCAATCCCTCCATGCCCTTGATGATACATCTCTGCAGATAACCTGAGCGAGAAGTCTTGACGGCCGTGTCGATGAGACCTTCGCGGCCAGCCATGTGATGGAAATAGTATTCTTGGGGTCGGATACCGGTCAAGAACCGTTGAACGATGTAGCCGCCGGCACGGACATCCGTCTCGAAGGGCTTGAAGCACGGCAAGGACTTTCCGCTAACCATGAGAGGAACTCTTCTACCTTCGAGAACTTGCTGTCCAAGGTTACAAGAGATGAGGTTTGCGTTGACTTGACTACCCTTGGCACCGGAAGTCGTCATCGACTGCATCTGGTTCTTGGGGAACTGCTTGACCAAGCCGACAGGCAGACAAGCTGTGGTAACAGCGCTTGAAACCACGCGGGAGCTTTGGTTCATGAGCATATCGAGACCCTCCTGCTTAATATCATCTCGCATGACCTCTTCCAGGCGGACAAGAAGCTCTGGGTCTGTGCTGGTAGGCGCCTTGTCCTCGAGTGAGACATACTTAGCCGCGACTTCGAGGCCAATGTTTTTGGCCGCCTTCAAGGCCTCTCGTCGAGCCTGCTCGCCCTCGGACGTGAGTCGCAGATCGTCCATGCCGCAAGTGAAGGCCCGCATGTTCAAGTATCTGGTAAGGAGTCGACCCATGCCACTGAGCAGCTTGCCTGCGACGGCAGGTCCATAGATTTCGTGGATGGAATGTATGAGGCCTCCCGAGCTAGGGCCTAGATGGGCCTTGTCAAGAATGCCTGTTAGGAATTGTCCGTCTTGGAAAAGAACGCTGCCTTCCTCCGCATGGCTCTTGCCCCATTGTTCGCCCCTGACTTGACATTTTCCAGTCATCCAAAGACCTTCTCCGTTGGGTGGCTTGATGTTCTTGAGAATTGTGCTGACGACCTGTTTTCCTGTCCATCTGGGCCTGGGCTTGATTACTACCGGAGGAAGAAGCTCGATCCTCTCGCCAAGAATGTGACCACTCTCTGGACGGAGGGCTGAGTAGATGAGCTGTTGATACGAGTCACAGTCGAAGAAGGTGTCCTTGTTACAAAGTGCAACGGAAACCGAAAGATGATCCTGGATCAAACCACGGAGAGGCTTACCAGCCGTGCCCGACAAATATTGATGGTCCGTGTCGGCAATCTGCAGGGCTTCTGCTCTGGCAACTTCGTTTTGCGGGAAATGCATGTTCATTTCGTCGCCATCGAAGTCGGCGTTGTACGTGTTACAGTTGGCGTAGTGCATTCGAATGGTCTTTTCTCCGGGCAGCACACGAACACGATGGCCCATTATGGACGGCTTGTGCAGCGTCGGCTGACGGTTCATCAAGACGACGTCGCCGTTCGTCAGGTGCCGGTAAACCTTTTTGCTCTTCATACCGCTCATCTGGTTGTTGGTTGGCGCGAGGAGTTGATTCGCGAGGGACACACGGTCGTCCACAGACTTGGACCGAAGGTTGACAATTTGTCCATTCTCGTACTCGATGGCAGCCGCTCCAGGCCACTTGTCGACACCATTGATGACGGCCTGCTGCATGTCTCTGAAGTTGTGACTCGTCACCGGCTCGGGATAGGTAAGCTTGCGTGCGAAGACTGGGGGCACACCAATCTCGTTGGTTTCGATGTTTGGGTCAGGCGAGATAACACTTCGGGCTGCGAAATTAACTCGCTTTCCCATCATGTTCTTTCGGAAAAGACCCTCCTTCTTCTCCAGCTTTTGCTTGATGCCGTCCTCGTTCCTCTTGGCGGCTGCGCCTTGGACAGGGTTCTTGCTCTTGTCGATCAGCGAGTTGACAGACTCTTGCAACTCTGTCCATACTTGATGTAAGTCGGTAATGTCTCTCGGTCTCCCATACTGGTCCGTGGTTCCGACGCTTTGATGTATTCTCGCAATGTTGCCGCAATTCCGCATGATCATCTTGTACAGGGAGTTCTGCTGGGCCTCTGAGATCTGAGAGTCGCCAGTGCGAGCTTCGGGCCGGAACTTGTTTGGTGGGACAAGGATGGTTCGAATGAAGAACATGTCTGCAGATACTTTGGCGGCTTTCTTGGTCATCGGTTTCGAGTTGTACACCAACGACATGATGTCTTGCTCCTTCTCGAAAAGCTCCCGCAGTCGTGCGCGAACCTCCATTGCGCTGATGTAGCGCTGCTGGCTGGGGGCGACGGCGACGACATCGATTTGTGATTCATCTTCCTTATCCGCCAGATCTTGCCCGTCGTCACTAGCATCGCGCATTTCAACGTCATTCTCCTCGGCTGAAGTCATGTCAACATCAGCGACGCCTTCGTCAGCATCGGCAGCATTGCGCTTTGACTTGGGTTTGCGGGTGCGGGCTGCTGTTGCCATAGAGTCCTTCAGGTGGAGGTTTCTCTGGGCCATCTTGGCAAGATCCTTCTCGCTGAGGGCCTTTTCGAAAATCTTGACGAAGCGGTCTTTGCGATAGGCGGGCGATATGCCGCCGCAGTTGTCGCATCGTCGCGGCTTGGTGATTTGCGTCAAAAAGTCCTTGATGAGCTCTCTGCGCATCTCTATAGCACCTTCATGCTTGCCTTTCCTGACTTCGCCGAGACTGAGCTTGTGGGACTTGAGAGCCTGGCGGACGTAGGCTTCCCTCGCACCGATGATGTTGTCGACAGAGGAAGTTCCTTCTTCCTCGGCCTCACTTTCATAGTCAGTGGGCACACCAGGCAGGGCGAGACCCTTGAGCTCTTCGCCAATGGCGTCGACGAGGTGGGCCTCGTGGAGGAGGCCGTGTTGCAGTAGTCGGAGTTTGCACGAGTATCGGTTGATTTCACGATGTCGCATGCGGAAACCTTTGCAGTAGACACATTGCGATCGCAGAAGACGAAGAACCTGGTCGAGAAAGATTGGGTGGTAAACAGGAACGGGGAGCTCGATGTGGCCGGCGTGGCCCGGGCACGAAGATTGGTTCAAGTTGCAGGTGGCGCAGCTGCGGAGGATGTGTAAGTCAAACGAGGCGAGGAAGAGGGTAATTGCGGGCGTTTGCGTACAGAGCATCACCCCATGATCCAAGAGCGGGGTCGTAAAGCCCGCCAGGGACGGGATTGAGGAGGTTATCGAACGTGCTATCGTTCTCGATGCGCTTGACAGAGATGGCCTTGATTTCTTCGTCGGTGAGGAAAGTGAACTCGACCGTCTCGATGGACGACGAGATGGGTTGAGAGATATTCATAGTGCCGGCGAGGCTTCAGGGAATGAGCCTAGCACCAGTCTGAGTCCGTACAGAAGGCGAGGCGGAAAGGAGCAAATTTTCCATCCAGCGTCTGGTACAAGACGGCTGTCGATCGCAAAAGCAACAGGACCGGGGCGGACGGTCGAGAGTAGCAGTGCGGTCGAAGACCGAGGGGAACTTTTTTTTAGCGGTGGCAGCCGGCAGAAATTAGGACCCGCCTTCGATGGTGTCTTTTTTTTTTCGCCCTTCGCTCTGCACGAATGATAGGCACGCTAGGCGCCAAGGCAACTCAACCATTCACACTAACCAGGTACGAAGTACTTGCGAACAGAGCCACTGCAGGAGCTTCCCTCCCAAGAGAACAGGGGAATGGAGATAATCAAATCCACACGACCCAAGCACCTCGCACGACGACACTCTAGCGAACACGTACCTCTGTCTGCCCCGAAAGCCCGCGATAATTACCAACATCGCAACACCTTCCCGCCTACTATTCCTTCTCTGAGTCTGTCAGTCTGCTGCAACTTATCCGCAGCGGGTAATCGCCCACGTCGACAGGCTTTGCGTCCGCTGTTTCGCCGTGCGACCAACCACCTCGGCGACAGCCTCGCTCACGTTGCAAACCCAAGCTGCACATTAACCACCGCAAGCGGTGTCTCTCTGAATTGCATCATTCTTTTTGGTTTCTGATCAGCTGGGAGCCTTTCGCGTCGATCCTTTCGGAACCCTTGGGCATCTCTGCATCACCACGATGGATCGGCGGCCAGACTCAACGGGCCTTGGGCCCCGTCATGATCCGAACTCCCGTGTATCCAAGCCAGAATCGGCCGCTGATAAAATGGCCGCACTCAAAGCAAGAGTTGCAGCGGCGATTGGAGGCACCAAAGCAAAGGGAGGTCTCAACGTCGGGTTGCACCCAGTACTTGAAGGCCTCAGCCAGACAAAGCCTCCGGGCAGAACAAGCGATGCGAAGCCATCGGGCATCCGGTCACAATTTGATACCAGCTCAGCGAATTCGTCTGGGTACAGAACGTCAGATGCGCTAGGGCGCAACCGCGACGGCACGCAATCGAATCCGTACTTCAACGAACAACTGGCAGCGCAGCCAGCAAACGGAAAACAACGACATGCTAGGCCGCTACACTTCCACCCCAAGGGCAAGTTCATACAGCAAGCCGCCGCGCTGCGGCGGCAGGCTGCCCTGGAGGAAATGAAGAAACGCATTGCTGCACAGACCAGGAAAGCCGGTATTGAGGATGAGATGGACATGGAGAAAAACCTCGTTGTCGAGGCCCCTCCAGATATCGAATGGTTCGACGAAGGACTGGTGGATGGCACATACGAAAACATCGAAGATGAGTCACGTCTCAAGCTCGACAAGGAAGACACCATCGTCACCGAGTACATCCAGCATCCCGTCGCACTGGAGCCATCACAGGAGAAGAACGCCCCTGCGTTGAAGCCGATGTACTTGACGTCGAAAGAGCAGAAAAAACTCAGAAGACAGAGAAGAATGGCGGAGCTCAAGGAACAGCAGGCAAAGATCAGGCTCGGATTGGTGCCGGCGCCGCCTCCCAAGGTGAAGAAGAGCAACATGATGCGTGTCTACGCAGATTCGGCAGTGAAGGATCCTACGGCGGTAGAAAACCTCGTCAACCGGCAGATCGCAGAGCGCCAGCAAAATCACTTGCAGGCCAACGAGGAGCGCAAGCTTACCAAGGAAGAGAAGCATGACAAACTCGCTGCAAACCAGGAGAAGGATGCTGCCAAGGGTATCCATGTGTTGGTTTTCAAAATCAACAGTCTGGCGAACGGCCAGCACCGGTTCAAGATTCAAAAGAATGCTGAGCAGTACGCACTTACGGGTATCTGCGTCATGCATCCCAAGATGAACCTGGTCATCGTGGAAGGGGGCGAACACAGCATACGTAAGTACAAGAAACTCATGTTGGATCGTATCGACTGGACAGAAAACACGCCATCGCGGGAGGGCAAGACACAACAACAGGTGCGCGAGTGGCTGGTGGCGGAGAATGAGAGGGGAGACCTCAAGGACATGTCGCACAATGAGTGTAAACTGGTATTTGAGGGCGAAGAGAAGACAAGGGCGTTCCGCAAGTGGGGGAACAAGGTCTGCGAATCCGACGCCGAGGCCAAAGACGCGTTGGCCCGGGCCAAAATGGAGAATTTTTGGGCGCTCGCGAAGAGTGTGTGAGAGAACCAGGGCACTGGGTGTGAGAACCCGGGAGCTTCGCCGGAGATATGGTGGGATATATAGGAGATGAATCAGAAAGCAAACACACTTCCTCTCATGCTGATAACTGGCTCGATGGGAGACTTCTTACAGCGTAGGTGCATCTTATAGTTCAACTGTATGACACAGAATTTGCTCGAGCATTGTCTCTATCCGAGACCCAGATGAAATGAGCTGGAAGAGTGCTTTGGGGGCTAACGGATGAGATTATTGACGGAAACCTCAGAGCTAGCTGATCAGTGTGCCGATATTCTCAGCCCTACTTATCTAGACTAAACAAATAAATGCCTCTTTGACTTAAAGCCAAGGTAAGCCAACCCCGTTACTGAACCAAGAGGTTCAGGTCTGAGTCAGCCCGCCCGATAGGTGAAGGCAGCAAGCTTGCACTCGGCCCAAACATACAAACATGATGAAATGTTAGTTACATGGATGGCATCGCCCGCAAAGCACAAACTCTTCGAGATAAACAGGATATTTTCTCGGCCTCCGTTGAAAGGAGCCAGACCAATAAGCAGTTGTCAAATTATTAAAGTCTTGCGATGCGCTGCGGCGGGAGACGAAGTGTTGCAGTCAGTGCCTGCGTTATTAGCACTTCGACTACCAGGACATACTGACGAGAGGGAGATAGAAAGGGATCGAGAGCACGTAACATTGTAACCATTTCCATTTTGTATTGCCCTTGACTGAGTATGCTTTCATTTCTCACGCCATATGCCATGTTTAGGCAGGCATATGGATGGGTTCTCGTACAATCATGCGGGGGGTGTCACCAGAGTCGACAGTACATTTAGTACTATAGAAGCCGATCGAAGAGGATAGCCCGCGGATGTTCGCCAGGGGCGGGCGGTGTTGCAGAGGCGGTGGCAACGGTGGGCGGCAAGATGCAGCGAACACGATATCACGGAAGAGACTAGGATAGAGTATTGTTCATGTGTTTGCCATCGAATGCAGCCATCCTACTGCTGTGTAATGTACAACCCTTGCGTTATTCTTCAACGCATTGTTAACGCCAGATTACCCCCAATGCCAAGACGGTCCGTTCGTCAAGCATTCCCAAACGCGAGTCGTAAACCACCCATGAAAAGAGAAACCAATACACGAGACGCTTAGTTGCGCTCACCGCGGAGGCGGCGGGCGAGCTGGATGTCCTTGGACTGAATGGTGACACGCTTGGCGTGGATGGCGCAGAGGTTGGTGTCCTCGAAGAGGGAGACGAGGTAAGACTCGACGGACTCCTGCAGGGCACCGATGGCGGACGACTGGAAGCGGAGATCGGACTTGAAGTCCTGAGCAATCTCACGAACCTGCGAATGTTGCATTAGTGCCTGCGAGATGTTATACTTGGGAGACTGATGGCCTTACCAGACGCTGGAAGGGGAGCTTGCGAATCAGAAGCTCGGTGGACTTCTGGTAGCGACGGATCTCACGGAGAGCGACGGTACCAGGCTTGTAGCGGTGAGGCTTCTTGACACCTCCAGTGGAGGGGGCACTCTTGCGGGCGGCCTTGGAGGCGAGCTGCTTACGAGGAGCCTTGCCACCAGTGGACTTACGGGCGGCTGAGGGCAATAAGTCAGTAAAATGTGGCGATGAGAATACCAGAGGGAAGTGTGCTTACTCTGCTTGGTGCGGGCCATTGCGACTGTGTTGTGGGGATGGGAAGTTGATGGGTTTGTTTTGATGATGATGAAATTGGTTGGTTGCTGAATGAGTTGTGAGTGGATGTAGAAGAGAAGGTTGAGGAGTGGGTGGAGGGTGGAGGGAAATAAATAGGTAGGCAACTGGGCTGGCGGCAGAGGGGAGTGATTGTGCGCCAAAAGGAAGGTGGCCTGTGCGTAGCTGCCTTGTCTGCATGGGTGAGTGGGAAAATGCCGTTTGGGCAGGCGCGATCTCTTTGCAAAAAAGATGGGTGCAGTGGGCGGGATTTGGGGCATTGTTGTTCAAACGAATGAATGGCTGAATTTTGATTGGTTGGAAATCTTGCAACATCTGCGACGCCACCCCATCTTTTTCCCTACCTACCAAGCATCCCACAGGGGCGGTACGTACAGTACTCTTGGCCAGCGATCCCTGCGGCCCACCTGTAGCGCAATTGATTGTGTATTACCTATCGCTGTCAGTGTCTGCAGACGCGCGGTCTGCTGTGTCTTTCCCCTCCCAAGTCACCCATGCGGCACGAGGGTGTCCATCCATCCAAGTTTCCGCCTTCCACTCCCTGTCTACGTAGGCATGAGAAATGCGGGATGCGGGATGCGGGATGTGGTGCCTGCCTCATCTACTCGACGCGACTGCACTAAGCGACCTGGAGTGAGCCATGTATCCGGCAGTGTCTGTCTCCATTAAACGCGTCGCTCGATTTGCGCGGCGGTTTTTTTTTTTTTTCTTTATGTCATGTGTTTATTTCAATAAGTGGGCAGAGAGAAAAGGCTATCTAGATCGTTGTCATTCCATTAAGGTTACCTACCCACTTGAGTACTTATTCGCTTAACCGACTAATTGGTTTATCCTGATTGCTGTTGCTGCCTGTCGAACACGCTCACTCGTCAGCTTGAGTGACTCTGTAGCAGGAGAACGTTGGTCCGTACTCATTTTTCCCTTCCAGGTCCCTAGAGTATGATCTCCCTCTTCGGTGGCAGGGAATTCGGCAACAAATCCGGCTGCGTTGTAACGCGACGCCTCACACCCCTTACGCGACTGATGGGGGCCGAAGCTGGATACTGGGTCTCGGACTGGCTGGGCCAGACGGGCCCGGACATGTAAAGTCACATTGCCTATCGTTCACGCTACAGCTGCGATCGACGCGTGAATGTCGACCTGTTTGCAAAGTACATGCATAGGCACGTTAAAGAGGCAGGCGGTTCGGATGGTTCGACTCAGCGGGCCCTGCATGTCGACACGGAGGGATTTTTCCCTTCTTCTCGATCTCGTCCTCTCCTCGCCCTACTGATGCAGCAAAAGTGATTCAGCATTCAGTTACCATTCAACAACCGCACACGCGACAGAGCAAAGCTCACTTCGTCGTCACTATCTCGAGCTCAGTATAGGCACCGGCTATGAGTATAATCTGCACAGTGTACCTATGTAATCCACTGATGAGGTCTGTATCGAGCAACAGTACCTCTCTACATAATTGATGGGCAGCTTCGACGCGACTCTCAGTGACGATGAGATGGATGGCCGTGCCCCATATCCCCGCCACCAAAGCATCCGCTCTGCACCATTCTACTTTGGGCCGGAAAGAAACAACCAGGGTGCAAAGTGGTTTTTACTCGGTAGTCGTGATGCCCAGAAGACCCAAAGTTGGTTGGCCGAAGGGCAAGGCAAGCGAAGTGCGGTAAGGCGACGACAGTCCCTCATACATGGGTAAGACTTGGTTGGCTGCTTACCTACACAGCACTTAGTAAATCATCCTACCCCCTGTCACAATCTGATTGATGTTGCTGGTCTGTGCCTTTCCGAAAATGTGCGCATTGGTTTGTTTTTCGTTTTCACGCGTCGCGACAGGGTGTGTGATTCAATCCGAGGTACGTATCCGCTTTTCCTGGCTGATCCCAAAGCTCACCTGGCCCACGCAGTTTTGATATAAATGTCTTCCCCCCTCTGCGCGTCTGTAGAGGTGCGTACTCTCGTTATTCAGCCCTACGTTATCTCAACCTAAACGATTTCTTCCAACGCGACTCTTACCCCTTATCACCTCTAAATTATTTCCACCCTAAACACTTCCCAAAATGACTGGACGTGAGTGGTGACCCTGCAATCATTCTTTCCGTGACACGCACGCTGACTCTCACTTCCACAGGCGGCAAGGGCGGCAAGGGTCTCGGCAAAGGCGGTGCCAAGCGCCACCGCAAGATTCTGCGTGACAACATCCAGGGTATCACCAAACCTGCTATTCGTCGTCTCGCTCGTCGTGGCGGTGTCAAGCGTATCTCTGCCAGTAAGTTACCTCCTCGTATTGCCTGTCTCACTGTGCACGTGTCTAACGTGAATCTTCACAGTGATCTACGAGGAGACACGCGGTGTTCTCAAGTCCTTCCTCGAGGGTGTCATTCGTGACGCCGTCACCTACACTGAGCACGCGAAGCGCAAGACCGTCACCTCTCTCGATGTCGTCTACGCGCTGAAGCGCCAAGGCCGCACCCTCTACGGTTTCGGTGGTTAGGCGTTGTTTTCTTGCATGTCTGTTACGAATCTTTCTTGGGCCATGGCGCGATCCACCCCACGACGCGGTGGCACAAACTGGGAGTGGAGTGTTTTGTCATGAATGACTATGGGTTTGGCTGGTTTTGGGTGTTATATTGTACCATACGGGAAACAATGGGGTTCTACATGGATGGCTTGATTAGCTTGAGACATCAATCCCTCGCTGAGGCACGTTTTGATCAACCTTGCGACTCCCGGGCATGGTTTTGTGGTTGTGCGAGATGCCGTGTGTGTGACGTTTCACGGTCGCGTGTGTGTGTGTGTGTGTGTGTGTGTCGCGCTACTTGTGTAGTCCGGTCGCGTGCGGTGCTTATGCTGGGCCGCACTGCTTTTCATAGCAAACGTTTCGTTTATGACATTTGTGTTGGGCGTCTTGACTCTTGACTTATGCCTCCTTGTGTGAGTCATAGGGTCTGCGCCGAAATCTGGTTGCAAGGCATTTGATGGATTGGGACTGCAAACTTGGCAAATCCCAATACTATATGTGTCCTCGCGCGCATGACACTGGGTATGGTTGGTTGCTTTCTCTGGTGTGGCCATATCACGTCACGATGCTTCTGAAGTGGGTCCGTCTTGCGGCTCCTCGTCCTGTAACGGGCGGTGCTGCCGTGAACCACCTACGTGATCAGGTGAGGTGGTAAGCATGGCGTCCATAACGACAAAATACTGTCTCTTAGGAGGTTTTTTTTTCATTATTGTTTTTCATACTCTCTGGTGTTCTACAGGTAGATTCCTGGACATTGGCTCACAGCGACGTTGAGCTGTGGCATTGAAGTAAGCAGCCCCCGTCTCGCACAGCTGCAATCCCCCCACGTGTCATAGTTAGGCCCTCTCTGGACCTGTTGCTTTCAGTGTTGTGAGAGGCTCG
The DNA here is from genome assembly GCA_030867225.1 of Colletotrichum caudatum. Classification (NCBI taxonomy): domain Eukaryota; kingdom Fungi; phylum Ascomycota; class Sordariomycetes; order Glomerellales; family Glomerellaceae; genus Colletotrichum; species Colletotrichum caudatum. The sequence goes on from MU846329.1 coordinate 21,378, forward strand.
CAATCTTCTTGTCTATGCCGCAGTTGGTTTAATTGTTTCCAATAAATAAGAAGTGGTGAATGGAGGATTTCCTATCTAGCCTGCGTAGTATGCACATATTCAAGCAACATGGTAAACTGTAAAAGTGTACTGTGAATGAGATTTATCCTTTACAGACACATTAAATCCATCTGGCAGACCCCGGGTAGACCTTTCACAAAGTAGCAAACGTCGGGAAATAACACTTGTCGGTCGACTTTAGCAAACACACAAGTCAGGGGGTCAGCGCCCTAAGTAGCCTCTGTGGATTGGCCTATCCGAATTCCGACTGAGCCAACCCACCGATCCCGAATTAGAGCTTAGGGTCGCGATTCAACTGTTCCGCTGTCACGGAGCTGTATAATCACAATGACGCTCGCGGGGCGGCCGGCTAAACCGCATGGATGAGGCCACATTTTACCAAATGACACATTCCGGGAAGACGAATCTACGGATAATCACCTCCAGACACACGCGAGCACACCACGGTATCCAGAGTTCGTTATACACAAGACAGTCACAAGTAAACTATATCCAGTCGGACCAGGAGCACTGCCGCTTCCGTTCGACGAAGTATGGTCGGGGCTACCTAGCACGAAGATGAAGCCCCGGCACAGAGAATTGGTCCATACCGCCACTCCCGGTACGAGAATCGTATGTGTGTCAGAATAACTTGAATGAAAGACACTTCATCGGAACAAGTACCATGCACAACGCCCCGAGTCACCCACGGGATTGTTACGAAGAAACGTTTACGGGCGGCCGAAGGGTGCTCGCCTGTCAGTGGTGACTAGCTAGAAGATCGTGATTAATGGCTCCAATACCGACCCATAAATTCTTTCATCAATATACCAAATCTACCCCTATCTTTTGCTTTCAAGCACCTGGCTCTGAATTAATGCCAGAAATGTATATCTTTCAGGTCAGAAACCCGGTGCTCGATAAATAACTTCGAATCGAATGGGACTGGCGAGGGGTTACAGGTGCAGGCCAGCCAGCATAAGCCACAATGGAAAGGCCAGCTTCCGCTCTCTGAGAGCTAGACCGTTAAACACCGGCCTCGGAATTCCGAAGCGACGATGCCGGAGCACATCTATGGGCTTGCTCACGGCTTCGGAATGTCACTAAATCACACCACGCCCTAAGCCCCAGTGTCCAAGAGAAAGCTGGATGCTTAGTTCCGCAAGTAAGGTAAGCCTCAGCATGATCACAAATAAACGAACGATCCCGAAACTGAGCATCAGCATCCATGGCCGGGAAACATTTCATGAACTGTAGTGTGCCGGCCCATACTGGGGTTCATGCTGAATACTCTTCCACGAGTGCCTGATTCGGGCATGACTAGAATGGCAGTACAGATAAGCCCAGCTAGTCTTCTAGAGGGAACCGAATTAACTAACCAACCACCGAAGGGCCATTCGTGCACATACGAGATGCGATACACGATGCTGCGCAGTTTACAGGTGGCAGACCACATTGGCTCGCTGTACAGTGTCTACGATACACGTGGGCCGACATGGAGCCCAGTCGATTGAACTATTCGCCTGCCAACGTTGGTATGACGAACAACGATAAGGTGGACACATCGGAATATATACATACCCGTCCACGTATAACCACCTTATCACGAAGCCGGGCCTGGAATTGCACGTACCGAGCCAGTCATATACGTCGTTATCAAGCGAGCCAAGTCGCAACCATTAAAAGGAAGCTTCATGCATAGGGTCGTGCATGGATATAAGATTTCTCACCGATGAATCTAGCGTCAACGGAGGCGTGAACTTCATACATCCTCCCTGGGCGGACACACTCAGCAATATAGTCCAACGAGGAATGGCTGGCTATTGGGACGTTATACGGTATGACGCCTACTTGCACAGCAACGCTTATAGCGGTGGTTACCTTTGTCGCAGGAGACTACGCTCGCACACACAAATATCAGTGGTGATAGGCCATGGTCTACACTAATAGCTTACGCAAGACTGAAAGCCTGCCGATTCCAGAACCTGGGGCGGTGAAGAAGCGAAAGCACGTCACACACATAGGCAGAATAACTCACAAGTGTGCAGCATCGCGGGAAAAGACAGAAAACCAAGGGAACACACCATGCGAAGTGATAGCCCTTACGGCTAGGAGTAGTCCACAAGAGGCCGTTGCAGCAAAGACTCGGCAGATTCACCCATTCTAGGCTTCGCAACTTATGATTGGACTGCCATCCCAAAGTCCGAGTCAAGGGCAGCACAAGGCGTCAGGTCGAGCAGGAGAGAAACATAAACAGAGAATTTTGGCAGTCTATGGCATTACAGCATAGTGATCTCGCCTGGGACATGCTGGACAATGGCCGACTTTGTCGATAATAACAAAGGATACGCATCACGCATGTACGAATCACTTGCGTCTACGGGAAACCGGTGCGGACTACGAGCCCTGCCTGAGTTCCCGGCTCGGTTGGGACAGGCAACCCAAGGTATTAAGGCAGTGTCCAAATCTAGTGGTACAAGGAGAATGGGCCAGGACTTGAACCATCAGGGCTATTACACCTTCTGCCGGTACCGAGATAAACAACCTGGGTCCATGTGGCTTGCCACAGTTCGCGCATGAGAAGCCCGCAAAAGGAACACTCATACCCCGAGATGTGCCCCCTCTTGCTGGCCATGGAACCACTCTGCCATCTCTTGTACCGGAAGGAATGAGCGAGAAGCGTGCATGTATGCAAGTGACGCGCAAACAAGAGCTATCGAGAAGAGGGGAGTGACCTGGTCTCTTAATAGGAAACATGCTGCTGGCATGCTTAGTGTGTTGAAACCCGAGCATCGCATCGAGGGCAGGGAAGCCGCCGTTACATGACCACGGCTCAGCTACAGCAAGCATTTGGGTGGAAGGACGAGGCCCTTACCACCGCCCCTGGCGGATTGCTGCAACGTATCACACGTACAGCAACCTAGTTAGGTGGCCCGAAAACCATAAGAAGAGGGCCACGGCGGCCAGAAAAGGGAGTCACCGCCCATTGGTTGGTGGTATGCGGCCGGGTCGCTGCCAGATCAGAACGCTCGAGAGCCGGATACCATGGGGCAGCGGAGGAAAGAGTTCCAAGGGGAAGCGAAAATGGAGCCGGGGGCTAAGCCACAGGCCAGAGAATATCTGGCATCAATGCAAGAGGCAACCCAGCTTTGAGGGGCAAAAACGAGTTGAGTGGCGGGAACAATGCAGTTTAGAGTGCGGGAAGTTCACATGGCTATCCGGCGCAGTAGATGAGTTTGTCAATGAGGCGTTGGACGGGCTGGTTGGGCTGAACCGGGTAGCGTGAGTAATTCGGTAGAGGCTCAACTTCGGACGGTGCCGGCTGGAGGACCCGAAGATGGAATTGTTGAAAACGACAGAGGAAAATACGATAATGGACACACGGGCAAATGTGCGGCTGTGATGCTTGGTGGGGATCTGCCAAGGGAGGGATGGCGCTAGGTAGTTTAGTAGAGGTACGTGGAGTCGACTGTGTGCAGGACTACTACATGGCACCTAGGTCGAAATGCAGAGTCGATAGCGCAGTGGAATGCGGCAGCCGAGGTCGACTCTACTACCGAACCCACCATCTTTTGAATCCCCACGAAACCCGGACTTGACCTGGAAGGATCTGCACTGGCTAGCTACGGAGATCTTGTTGCTTGCCCTGTCGTTGTACAGATATAGATATGTATGTACCTGTAGACAGTGGACAACGCGATGAAAGCGCCCGCACTTTCGCCACCTGCCTTATTTTATGCACCCCTGTCGCATCTCGACTTGATCTTGCCTGGGCTCTCACACACCCAGCCGACAGAAAATCCTAGCCTGTTCCGATGAGTCGGCGAGTGTTCCCATCCGACAGTTCTCTGGGCAATCGTATCCAAGTATCCGAGTTGCGGTGCCCAGGATGCTCGGCACTCGTTAACAGCACCATTTCCATGACTGTGTACGTGATATGATCAATATCATGTACCTACCTGTGCGACCCGACGGGAAGGGGGGGGGGGGATCGCCTTGGATAAGTACAGTATCCGTACCTTAGTAAACAGCATCATTCGCAGTCGTGTACTGTGGGGTATTATGGATCCGGGGAATGGCCATTACTCAGTCAGACCGCGTATCGGCAGTCACCAGCCTAGGGTTTTTACGACAGGTTTTTTGATTCCGAGCCAGGCTCTCGATGCGAGGCGACTTGTTTTCGCCGCGGTTGACAGTCCGCGGAGAGCAGGTTAGCGGACACGCCGGGGCTGCCTGAATCAGAAACGGACGGTGTGGTTTGCCAGGTTGCGCTTCCCCCCCGACTGGGCCGCGGACAACTGCGTGAAGGTTATGTACAAGCAAGAGTCAGTGATCTTTAAGCGACGTGCGGGCGAATGTCAACGCGAGATTGTAAAGGCAGGCAAACGCAGACAGGATTTTTTTTTGTGTGTGGAAGGAGATACAGCAACGATATCCGAACCCACACTAAAGCCGCCTTGGCCGGAGCTACCGATGTTACGTGCCTCAGCGGTGATGTGTCTCGGTCGGCCCCATGCGAGTCTGAAAACATTTGTAAGCTACACCAACCGACTGCCACCAGCGGCCTCGCCTATCCCAGCTAGCTGGATGTAGCACTTGGTGGGTGGCTCATGTGCGTCCCGATGGTCGGGCTCCTTTCTCTTTCCGTGCGCCACGGGTGGGGGGCAGTACATTAAAAGTGGTGGCCGTTGGCTCAGCCACACTTGGGGAAAAATTTGCTCCCTCAGTAGTGTCAGACGGCTGCTTCAATACGGTTGAACTGCGGCCTACACTGAGAAACACAATCGGTAGGTTTCCCCCGCTACTCCTACCTAGCAGCGCACATGAGTCACAGTACCTGGAAAAAGAGGGCAAAAAAAAAAAAAAAGTAAAAAAAAGACACCTTGATACAGTGAGTGGTACCCAGCTGGAGAGGCCGAAGGCCAGACCAGACCATCTAGTTGGCTGCAGCATAGGAAACACTGAGACTTTTCTCCCATACTTTCGTCCCGAGACACCCTGCTGCATATGCACAGGCACTGTCCGTTTCTGCGCGCCACCTTCCCGGCCAGTGCGGCATGTCGGATTTAATTTTTCCTCTTCTCAAGTCTCCGATGATGAGCGATGGCCCGATGGGACACGGGCCGGCTGAGATGCGCGGCGGAATTCAACGGGATTAGTTCGGCGTGGCCCGACCGCCTTATCCTGCTCTTCCCCCCCAAACACACCCGCAGCGCTCTTCAGCTAGTAGATGCAAGGACACATAGGTGCCGGCCGGGCTTTGACTAACGGCACATGCGCCAGCATACATTCGAACTGGTGACGGAAATTTTCACCAGACCATAGATGAGTGAGCCAGACCGGATGACTGACATGCCGCGGAAGCCAGAGGGAGTTCCGACGTCGTCCAGACCGGCTACAGCCTCATTCGCTGTAGGTAATCAAAGGTTCATGCGCATCGCCTCGAGCCGCATCGTATCTGTCAGACTGTTCTGGCATGTGCTCAGCTTCGTCGTCAGCGCCAACCGCTGCGAAGAGCCCCCGGCGAGGGCTATGGGCTATGCAAAGAGTGACGCGTGCGCATCTGACCCAGGTACAGATACGTACGTCTTGGGATCTCGGTCTCTCCCCTGCCAGGTATGCTGCAAAACCTAAATCCGCGGATCGGTGCCTGATGCACAGTGGCAGCGTAGGTATAAGCTGCTTCTGGGGTTGCTGGCCAGACGGGCCTCTTTATGCAGTAGCTACCTAAGTATAGTACTGTACTGTACGCGGCATGCTGGGTGGGTGGGCACCGATGCGGTTCTGCATGCGTACCTCAGTACTGTACGAGGCCCGCGGAAATCAATCAAACCAAACACCCGTTCGTCGGTTGTCTGGAACATCGACACGATCTTCGAGGGGCTTCATTGTACGTGGACCTTGGACTCGAGATGCGGTGGTCGAGACTGCTCCAAATTCCGGCAGACTCCTCTCTGGGATGCTGTATTCGCATGGCAGTCAGTTGGTGTGCATCGTATTAATGTGTCATGTGACAGGTCGAGGAATGCTAGCGATGGTGAAGAGAAGTCTGTCTCCCTCTGAGTTGCGATGCAAGGACAGAAAGCCACGTGCTGACTCACTTTCGGGATACCTGGTATCCACCTACGTCTACTACGTATGTGGTTTATAGCAATGTGAACGGCCAGCTGCGAAAAGAGGCACTATGCATTCATGTTTGATTCATGCCGCCGATAGGTTCCCTCTCTACGTATACCCAGATTTGCGGAGCAAGGCAACCAACCAGCCCAGGTTGTTCAACTCAACATTTCAGCTTTCGAGCTTGGCTCCTCAGGTTGATTGAGTACGAACTTGCTTGAATAAACCAGAATGCAACCCAGGCCACACACACCCGTGGAGATAATTATCCGAGGAAACCCGCTCGGTCGGGGTCCGGCAGGCGGGAGCGGGGGTACCGCCGGGAAGATGGAGACGTGTCAGCCGACCTGCATGATGTGGCTGGATGTTTACTCCGCCCAGGGACAGGGTATGTACCTCGATTAAGCTGAATGCAGAAGAGTCGACCATGGGTGGCCTGCCTCCGGTCTGAGTGGTTGAGCCACAACAGATGAATTTGCGAGTCGCAGATTGATAGCGTGTAAACTGGTCACCTTGGATAGTATATACATTGAAAGATGCCGAAAGGGCCTTTGGAATGAAACCAACGTAGCAACCGCAGCCAAGGATAGAGATTGAGGCCGAGAGAGCTCGTCTTGCCTATGGGATAGAGTAGCGCAGAAGCGCAGGGGGGGGGTCTGCAGACAGACACACGTACACTACAGACCTGCATCGTCCATGAGATGGGTTGGGTAGTTGGAGGTCGAAATAGTGACAGCCACTAGCCACTACCTAGGCAGTCACAACTCACTTTCATTTTTCCAGGACAGGCCGCAAGCATCATGTAATGTATCTACAGTCCTTTGGCTGAAAACCGATGCCGGATGAAGTGCGCCAAGACATGGTAACAGTGAAACATAGGGCGCGCGCGAGACGAAATACAGTACTTCACACTACTGTGCATACCTACCTACACAGTACATGGTGGGAGGCCAGGATGCGGAGAAATGGGGGTCCTGGCTTGGGTTACGCATACTACCGCACGGCACACAGCCCGCGGGCCTAATGGTAGGATACCTATTGCCCGACTTCACGGAACGATGACGGAATCATACAAATCACGCGCAGTGGGAAAACTTCAGACGGCGTCGTGTTGGTTTCCGGATGCCGTGCGTGCAGATAGCAAAAGTCCACCGTATGCTTGGTCTTGGGCTTGGTCTTGGTCTTGGTCTTGGGGAGTCCTTCCTCTGTGCGAAAACAGATGCCGGGGAGGGAGCCAGAAGGATGGGGATTAGACATGCCACTCCATGATTAGCTCATCCATCATATGAGAAAAAGTGCACGGGACGTGACATCACCCATCATCAATCACCCTTGCAATCCACCCAAGCGAATGCACATACATGAAAATCATCTCTCGTCAGTCAGCAGCGGTGGGCAGGCTTGGACGAATCGCGAGAGTGTACTGTAGCACCTCTGTAAAGTACATGGTACATTGGAGGGTGTACACAGCAAGAAGCCTTGGAGAATACATTCTTGGGGTCTACCGGTATCTCTCTCCTTCGAGAAGGCCTGAATTGGGAACGGAGGAGGGGCCTTTGATGGCGCAGTCGGGACGGGAAGCGGCCGTTTCCTGGTGTGAAGGCGTACCTGCAGCGCGGTAAGCCACGAGGTCGCAAGCCAAGCCAGGTTTTTGGAGGTGTAACTGCATACCAAATGGGTGAGCGCGAGCCTCCGAAAGGAAAATCAAAGACTTTCAGTGGCTTGCTTCGGTCTGATCGAGGACGCGACTCTCGCCCAACTTGGTCAGTGTGGCTGAGCTCAAGTTCCTTTCCTGTAGCCCAATTGCGGACCATCTACGGCAGAACGAAAGCCGACCCTCCACACACCGGTACAAACAACTCCTCCAACCATGTCTCGCTTCCCGGCGAAGCACCGTGGCTTTCCGAGCCTTGGCCGACGGCTTCCCCGTCCGCGGCTGTCATTATCCTCCGCAAGGAAAAGTTCGAAGGGGGAGGGAGGGCGGAAGTAACAGGACAAAAACCCTAATGAAAGGGGAAAAAAAGAGAGAAACCCCTGCCCTAAACTTGGGCGAAACTGGTCTTGGCTACCCGTTAGCACGACCCCCTGTTCCCTGCCGTCATCTTGACTTGGCCCGATGGACCCTTCAAACATCTAGCCCATGTGGAGTGCCGTAGGTAAACTAGTGTAGGTAGAGCAAAACTTGAACTAAGGCGTACACACCGATGGTGAGCACGCCAGCGATCGTCGGGTTCCCCCCTCCATCACTACCTACCCCTCCCCCCTGAACAGGTTCAGCTGGGGCCTTGAAGACGCAGCACGGCAGAAGACTCGGCCAGCCATACATGGTGTGTATAAACTATGTACTGCATGCAGTACATACACTCTACCTACCAGGCACTGACTATGTCAGCTACGATGGCAGAATAAGTACGGGTACGCTCGGGGAGGAGAGAAGGGAGGGTTGCTCGTGCAGACCGAGGCATTGAAGAGCCATCATTGACGATCTAACATTGGTTGGATGAGACACTCTCTCCATGGACCAAGAGGCCTCTTTGCTTGAGAGGTACCTCAGGTACGCCAGAGCACGGCAGGACCATCCATACCTAGGGTTGGTTCACGGACTCTTTCCTCCATGTCAAGGATCCGTCGGTCCAATAGGAAACCTGTCGGGGTTGGGGATGGGTTACATGTCCTACAGGTCAGAGACGTATTTTGGACACCTCAGAGGGGATAAGGTCGTCGACGATCAAGCGCCAGCGAGATAAGGTGACGGAAGGCACCATGGTGTTTGCCCTAAATAAAAGTAGAAACGCAGTGCGAGCCGAGGTGCCGCGGGGGAACGACGGCAGCGATATGGCCGGTGCACCTGCGTAATGTCACCCCGCTGATCCTGCACTCGCCAATCCAGTCATCATCAGGTGCTAAATTGTGGGCTGGAGAGCCCATCGGTGCACCCAGGTAGTTTAGGACGATACCATTACGACGTTTAGTGTGCCTAAGGTACAGTACAGTATCGTACACAGGGACCTAGGTACCTAGGTACCCGCCTGATGGAGCTGTGTGTGGCCCCGCCCGTCCATCCACCCGCCTTACGTCACTCCACCCAGACGCGCGACGGGGTTACCTATCGATGCCGTTCGTTGCCGAGATGGTCTCTTGCAGCCCATCCAATGTAATGTACTTTACGTCTTGATCGCTGTTTCCAACGACCCTTTGAGCATGACTATACCTTCGCAGTGCACCATTGCAGCCATGGCGGTGCCGGGCTTGCAGTTGCAGGCTTCCCAAAACCAGGTCTATTTACTTGCTGCAGTGCACATTCCGATCATCGCGTCGTGTCTCTAAATAGCACTACAAAATAGTTAGGTAGGTAGGTAGGTAGGTACGGATAGTAATCATACCTAATGTAGACCCTTTTTTCCGGGAGGGGGAATAACCACAAAAAAATAGTTTATATTTTACCTCTGCCCTGTTTCTTGTCTTGGTCAGCTGCGCAGCATCCATCCGTCATTTGCGGTTGCGTTGCGTTGTTGTGCTTTGCAGGATGATTTGGCATGCCAAAAACTGCGCAGAACATTCGACCTACTATTCTTAGTGTGCTCACTCATCACGCTTGCACTGAATTACGACGACAGCCACGACGACACGACAACAGCCGCGCAAACACATAGCTACCCGAGAAACCTAGAGAAACCTCGAGTAACTTCCTCTCAGCGTGCTTCGGATTGCCTTGATTCACCTAGTAATTGCAAATTTGCAATCCTGTAGAAATCCGCACATTAGTCACTCCCGCGTCCCGAGCGCCGGGCTCAGCCAGCATACATTCGTTCCCTGGCGGCGTCGCCCATTTCATTCCTGCGTCAGCTGCTTAAGCTTGAACCTTCCATCGCAAGACTCGGTATTACCTGTCTGCCTGCGGCCACTTTAGCCTCAATTCCGTGCCCCCTCTCTCTCTGAGTCAACTCACCCCCGGACTGGCAGGCATCGGTGCACTGCTCGCATGATCAATCGAGGTCACGAGAGCCAGTGTTGATTGACTACCTAGTAAACCTTTTGAGGGAGGGGGGCAATAGACGAGAACGAGCCCGTCCCGACTACGTGTGTGCATCAAGATTTCGATAGCCCGCGCAAATGCATTATTAAAGCAGCATCGCATCCTTACACATCCATCCTTGGGTGCGTCCTTGACGGATCAAGAAAACTCAAAGCCCGGCAGAACCGTTGTCGCTCAATGGGCTGGCTTTTATTCCGCGGGCTTCCAAGACGAATGCAAAATAATAATAATAATCAGGAGGGGAGGGGGGGGAGCGGTCATCGATACGTCCACACACGTTCAAATTTTCTTCCATCCTTTTCCTCCCTGTGCTTCTGTCCCTTCCCTCCCCGTCCCTATCGCCCTGCTGCATCATTCTGGTGTAAGGTATAGGTACCCACACCGGCCCCGATCCCAGACCCCCTGCACCCCTGCTCTGCCATCACCCCACCAAGCAGCCCAAGTCCAAGCCTCGGGTCCTGCTAAGGCGCTACGTACTGTCACCCCGGTCGACTCCAAGCCCCATGGTCCACTTCGGTACGTATCGTTTACCTCACTAAGAGCGAGGCCCGTGGATGCAAGCCAATACGTAGTGCAACTTTGGCTGCACCTTCTTTTGCTCTTCCCATGTTTATAAGTCGCCGTCCCTCCGTGGTTTGCCACTCGATCTGATTTCGCATCACCACATCTACAAAATATCCAACCTTTTCAAACACCGCACCATGCTGTTAACCCAACCCGCTACTGCGCAACCTTTCCAGCATCATCAGCTCTATCACAGTAGCCAGACACATCATCAGCAACAGCCCCAATCTCAACCCCAACAACCACACCAGTTGTACCCGCAGCCACTCAACCTTGACCTCGACCTCGACGCATCTTTTGACGACTTCGCCCACGATCAGAGCTCTTCGAGTACATCATCATCACCGCTGTCGACTCAGTCTCTCCTCTCCTCTCACTACTCGTTGGCGGACCAGCCTGCCAGTCTCTCTCACCTGGCCGTGCCAAGAAGAGCGCCCACCACCGCCACGGCTTTCGACAGCCCCTCATTGAATATAAATTACCAACAAAACCTCATGCAGTCAGACGCTTGGGCAGTAGGAAACCAGTACGCCCCAAAGCCGGTTGGTCGATTGCCTCATCAGCGGCAATCTTCTCTTTCTTCTTTGGGCTCTGCTGGCCCTGCCTCCCCTTTCAACCACAACACGACGAATCCTCAGATTGCAGTCACGGATTCGATATCAGACACCCTATACGACATGCAGGCCCACGACAACAACGCCTTCTACCAGCTGGCAAGCAAGTCCATGTCGGTTCCCCACGACAGCATGTATCCGAACTACAACGGCTTAAACAACATCTCGTCAGACATGAGCGGCTACGCGTCTGCTGCGAATGTCCAAAGACCGCGCTCCGACCGCAGTCTTCTACCCGCTCCTGAGTTGTCGGTGGCGGGCAATAGATCACACCCCAACTCAGTGGCTAGTTCTATTGCTGGTGACTCACCCGCCACTCCGTCGCACATCGAGCACGAAGATGACAGAAGGCGCAAAGCTGGTAAAGAAACCTCCTCATTCGATCATACCATGAGCCCTTGCTTACCAGCACATGATGCAGTGTTCAGTAACGTTCCCAAGTTGGATCGCACAATGACAGACATTTACAATGACGAGCTTTACAGCCCGAACTTCACAATCACATCAGCGTCGCCGGCACAGCCGCAGATGGCAGTATCTCCCAGTAATGATGTCTTCGCCCAAAGGTTAAGCGCTGCCAACAACCAGCATCTCAGCGCTGCACACTCACCTGCGTCAAGTGTTTCACGAGATCGATCCCCGTTTCGCCAGGGCTCACCACTCGCCCCAGGTGTCAACCACGATTTCGGCGCTGGCATGCAAGCGTCCCATTTGAGGTTCAATTCGGCACATCATATGCGGGAGCAAAAGAAGGCTGAGCAAGACGCCCAGATGATGAGACAACAAATGTCGATGAAGTCTGAGCCCGAGACTCCCAAAACCATCTCCCCCAAAGATGCTATGCTCGAGTTTCATGACGCCGATGGCGATTCATCTTTCCCGTTATTTCCTCAGGAATCGGCCGAGTTTGAAGATATTGCAAAGGCTGTCGCCTCCCAGGATCCCCAGGCCAACTTTGCCCGGTCTGCCGTACACAACGGACCTGCGTTTTCTTATATGCCTGCTCAATTGCAGCCTGGTATACATATCCCTCAGCAATACCCGTTCATAGCCCATCCGCGCCAACCCCAGGTCCAGGATGATATTCCCCGACTGAGCTCTGTTGAATCCAGTTCTGGAGGCTCTGACGGGGCACCCATTTCGAATGGTGTTCCCTTGTCCAAGCCGGCTGGCGCTACCGCTGACGGAGGCACTTACACTTGCACATATCACGGCTGTACGATGCGCTTCGAGACACCTGCTCTTCTTCAAAAACACAAAAGAGAGGGTCACCGCCAGACTCAGGGAATTGGGGGTCCCCGGAGACCCGACGCTGCAGTAGCGCCCCCCGACAGCTTACTGAACAGCCAAGCTGGACCCCACCGATGTGACCGCATCAATCCGAGTACCGGCAAGCCGTGCCACACCATTTTCTCGCGCCCCTACGATTTGACGAGGCATGAGGACACGATCCACAACGCGCGGAAGCAAAAGGTCCGCTGTAACCTATGCACTGAGGAGAAGACATTCAGCCGCGCTGATGCACTTACACGCCACTACCGGGTCTGCCACCCCGACGTTGAATTTCCTGGAAAGCATCGACGTCGCGGTCAGAATGCCTAATTGTTCGCAAGATTGCGAGCACAAGTCCGAACCACATATCGCGGGATTTTCTGCGGGGAGGGGGGGGCAAGGCAATCTGCAACCCATTCAGCGACCCCATGCCAGGCCGCACAGTTCGGGCGGAGGACGTCTGGTACGCATCATGACGTCGGGCAGACGAACTCAAAGCCTAATTCATGGAATGTGCAAGATCCCCGCACAAAGACAGTGTCAGAAAATGTCAAAGGCTCAGGTGTCATTGTCTACCCAACTAGTCCAACGGTTGCGTCGAAACGTACGGAAAGACACCCGTGGAGTGGGGTAGCTGGCATGGGTGGAATTTCAGGGTCTCCGACAGCGCAGCAAGGGTCGTGCTGAATGACATCATCATGGCCCGTGCTCTACGACCCTGACGATCCGTATGACCCGTGATGACATCACTCATTCCACCTCGCCCTGCGCGAGATTCTTGCCCGTTTCGACTTTCCCCGACCCCGCCAACGACATCATAACAAGCCTTGGCATGGTCATTCGTCCCCGTCAATGGGCACGTCGGGATAGGAAAGGAGCTTCATGACATTATCATGTCTTCTGTTGCTTCACAATTCTTTGACATCGGTTCTGCATCCTCTATCAGTGACCAACGATTCTTACAAACAGCCCCGATGACTGCAACCAAATGTGGTATCACTGTATTCAGTTCTCTATCTCTTTCTTTTACACGCTCTAACTATTCTTTGTATTGTACAACAGCAGCGTCTATTTATGTGCTTTTATTTGCCGGTATCATTTTTTTACGGTGGTGGGCGATGAAGACGCATGTACACTACAGTATGTGGGCTTGTGGGTATGCCCAGCACACGCGGTGGTTAGACAAAAAAAGTTACACGGACTGGTATGGAACAGGAATTGTCATATTTGGCTGGTTGTACGCAATGGAATGAGTCTATGACCTTCGATGGAAATTATAGAATTACTTAATCCTGTACTATTTAAAGAAATGACCAAAGGTACCCAAAGAGCACCTTTTTACCACGTTTCGGCGTCTGTGCGCAACCCGCGTTAGTCGCCCCCCTCTCATGTGAGTTGGATGGGCTGTGATACAATATAGATCTACGGATTCAAGTCGATGCCTCTTAATCTTTCTAAGCATGACATTCTCTGTGAATTGGCGCGATGACCCCTGTACCTTCTATTTGCGAGTCACTGTTTAAGCATTTGTTGGCCTATTACATGTGGGCCTAGACCTACCACCCACGGCAGGCTTCTGCATCTCAAGTAAGTCGATAATGATAGTTAACATGATATCTAGGGAAAAGAGTACTTTTTTCTTTGCCCCCGCCATTAACCCCTTTTTTTTCTTTTCTTTTCCTTACCATTCCCTGTCATTTTGAAGCTTCGGTCACATCAAATACTTATCATTCGCCTCATCAACACTGAATTCTGACTATGCGCACAGGTCATGGTGGGATAAGAGGCATTTGCAAGAACCTCCCTCGTCTAAGCTTCCGTCAACGGACAGAAGTAGGGGAAATGCACGTTTAGTGGACCCAGCTACGCCGGATGTTTTCTGCTCTCCCATCATACCTTACGGCCGATAGCTTCCGCGACCTCCTCGCCTAGCACAGCTGCCCGAGCTGTCTGGTAGAGGGGGATGATGTCGGTCCATTTCTGGAACTAGAGTCGTTTTAAAACAGGTTAGCAACTTCTTTCCGTTCGGTCGTTGCTGCGGATCTCCCCGAACTTTGATGTCGACTTACCTGGTACCAGCCCTGGGCCGAGAGCACCTCCAGTCCAGGAATAGTTGCCCACCCGGCCTCCTCGGCGAGCTGCATCAATGGGGTGTGGCGAGGCAGGTAAGCCATCTCAAGGAGGACTCGTTTCTCCTCGGTCGCCGCCTCGTGGCGCAACACCGCTGCCAGAGTCTCTCGAAGCGACGGATCGACCGGCTTGTCTGCAGGAATGGTGCTGACTATAACGGTGGGTGAGGATGCTAGGGCTGACGCATCACTGGCGCTCTTGAGAGCTTCAATGCGATACTCGGGAGGGAAGGATGCCTTGAGCGTCTCTAAGTTACCGCTGTTGCGCGCAAGCGCGTAAATGGGCCCGAAGCCCAGTGCATGGAGCGCAAAGATGGCAGCTCGCGTGGTCCCCCCCGAACCAATGACCATTGCGGAAAACTGGACTCCAGCGGCAGAGCGAGACGCAACTCCTGCGGACTGGAGAGAGTGAACCATGCCTGACCAGTCGGTGTTATCACCGATAAGCTTAGCATAGCTGTCCTCATTGTCCCTAACCGGGATGATAGTGTTGACGGCCCCGATAATGCGAGCTGATTCGGAGATCTCATCGATTTCCTTCATGATGTCTAGCTTCAGTGGGATAGTGACGGATGCACCCCCAAATTCAGGTGCACGGATGACCTCGCGCACGTCGGCGGCGTTATCCGTCTCCTTGAGCAAGTATCGGTGAGGCAATCCGGAGAGCGCAAAAAGTGTGTTGTGCAATGCGGGCGATCTTGACGCCGAGATGGGCTTGCCGAAGAGATAAAAGGACCGGGGACTAATACCACCTAACAGCGCCAAAGCCTGCCTTATCTCTGTCGCGGACAACTGCCCAGGAGCTGCCTTGAACGGCAGAGCGGGATGAGAGACTGGAGTAAGGCAGCCGTTAAGCACGCGACTGAGCTTGCCGGCAGTACCCATATTGAGGGCAACGATGGGGATTTTGTGTGAAGAGAGCATTTCGGACTTGAATTGGGCCAATGCGTAGTTGTCCTCGATGTGCTGGGCAATACCAACCAGCTTGATCACGTCACCCCATTGGAGGGCTTTGTTGTAAAATGGTATCCAGGAACCATTCTTCCACGACAGTTTGCCCTGCGGGTCGTGGTGAGAAGCAATAATGCGGCACGGCCCCTTATTCTCCGCAACTGCTTGGATGACTTGCTCCGGGAGCGTCATCTCAACGTCGATAAACTCAACGCCCATGCGGATGGCCTTCCGATAAAGCCCGAGGCCTTGGTCGTAGGCGTCGTCTGGGAATCTTCCGCCCTGGGCCCTCGTCCGCAGGGTGAAAATAATGGGCACGTCGGCCACAGATCGGAGAAGCGCAACTTGATGTGCCACCGACTCTTCCGAGTAGTCTTGCAGTAAGTCCACACGAAGCTCTACGGCGTCTGATCCGACCACAACTGCCGGTATCAGGGCTAAAGCAGAAGCGACTTCTGGCACCGTGAGGGAAACGAAAAAGCTGGGGTCCTTCGCCAGTGCCTTTTTCACCTGAACCGCCTCGCCACACAAGGCGGTAACGAAACGCCGGAAGTCCAAAGGTGCGTCCTGTGTAGCCAGAGTGCCGGGCGGGTGAGGGCTAAAGTATTCAAAGTTGCTACATTCCTCGAAGAACGGCTTCCGGCGATAGTAGACATCTTCAATGTCCTCCCTGTAGGCCGGTCTCGACTTGTCCTGAAGGAGATAGTCAACCACTTCCTTGGTGTTTCGATGGACCAGTAACACGGTTCCATCGTTGCGACAATGAGCGATGAGCAGTTTGCGAGCCTCGGGTGTCTCGACAATGCCGCCGCCGCACGAGAAGATGTAGCCATGACTCTGTTTCTCCATGACATCCCGAAGAAGCTCCAGCTCATCCGCCCTGAAGCCGTCCCATCCTCTGGTGCCTCTAATCATCTCAGGAATCGTCATACCGGCGCGTCGCTCTAGTTCCTCGTCCAGGTCAACGAACGGTCTCTTCAACGTGTTGGCCATCCACCGACCAGCTGTCGTCTTGCCCGCACCACGCATGCCAATAATAAAGACAGACTTATCCTTTCGAGTTTTTGCGGAAGGTCCTGTTGCCACTGCCTGAGGATGCCGGTCGACTCCGTCCAACCCAACCCTGAAGGACTGAGACAAAGTATCCCACCAACCTGGCCATGTCTTGCCAGTACACTCCCTTTCAAGTATCGTAACAGGTTTTTGCGCCACGACCGAGAGCACACTGAAGCTCATTGCGACGCGGTGATCATCGTAACAGAATATGCTGTCAGTGGGCCCTTGGAGACTTTGAACAGAACGGCCAGTGATAATGATGCCGTCGTCAAACTCATCCGTATCAACGCCAAACTTTGCCAGTTGCTCACGCATGGCTCCAATACGGTTGCACTCTTTGACTCGTTGATTGGCGATGCCGCTAATTTTGGTAGTCCCCGATGCGACGGCAGCGAGGACCGATGCCGTCAGAAAGGCATCGGTCATGGGCTCCATATCAACGTGCTCGATGGCCTTCAGGCTGCCGATTGGCGGCCCGGTAACGGTGGTCGAAGTGCCTGTCTGTTCGACGGTGCAGCCCATGGGCCTCAGTACGTCGACGGCGAATCGAGAGTCGCCTTGGAGCGACTCTGAACCGATGTTGGGCACAGTACAAGTCGTGCCGGTGATGGCCGCAATGGCGAGAGGGTACGTCGCCGAGCTGGCATCGCTCTCAACCACGTACTCGGGAGGGTTTTGGTAGACGGCCTTGGGAATATGGTAGGTGTTGGGCACATCGGCTGATTTTGTTACATTGACGCCAAAAGTACGCATCATGGCTATGGTCATGTCGATGTAAAATTGGGAAATGGGCTTTCCACCAACGAGACGTAGGGTGACGGGGTTCTTCGCATAGGGTGCGGCCATGAGAATGGACGAGACATACTGAGAGGAAATGGTGGCCGCCAGTTCAATGACTCCGCCCTCAAGGCCATCGGCAGCGTCCACCTGAAGGGGGAGACTCTTCTCCTGACCCAGATACTTGATGCCCAACCCGTTGGCCCTGAGTGCGTCAACTAGGGGCCCAATGGGGCGGACCTTCATTCGAGCGTTTCCTGTGAGCACCGTCGAAGAGACGTCAGACGGGGCACAAAGAGCAACCACAGTCGTCAAGAATCGAGACGCGGTACCAGCGTTACCCAGGTACAGCGCCTCCTTGCTTGCACTGAGCCTGCCACCCTTGCCCTGAACAGCTAATACCTCCCCAGCATCTTCCCAGGCATAGGTAGCGCCGCCTAGTTGAGCAATTGCTGATAGCATATACTCGGTGTCGTCGGAGTGTAGCAGGTTCGTAATACGGCAGGTTCCCTGACCAAGGGCCGCTAGGACAAGGGCACGGTTCGATATGCTCTTGGAGCCGGGAGGTGTAACCGTGGTGTCGTGTGACTTGGGCACGCCAGGAATCACTTGCGTTGCCGGTGAGAGGATCACCCTGATTGCGTCATCTTCGACGACGCTGGCCCTTTGTTCGTGCGTCCTTCCAATGGCCGAAAGAAGCACAATCTTCTTCTTGGCTCCATCGTTCTTCTTGTCGACGGCCATCTTCTCCAACAAGACATCGACCGGGCACATCTTGCCTGCCGTCAGTTTCAAGACCTTCTTGTCGTGTACGGAAGTGGGTAGTTCGTAGCTCGCGATGCACTTGACGAGTCGGGCCACAGCGCCAGGCCGGAGAACGCCCAGGTAGCGAGCCAGTTCCGCCTCCTTAACCATACCAATGGCCACTGCCTCGCCGTGCAGAAGCTGGGGGGTCAGGAGAGCCTCGTAAGCGTGCCCAATGGAGTGGCCAAAATTGAGTAAATTCCTCAAGCCACCTTCTCTTTCGTCACTGGAAACAACCTGGGCTTTGACGCGGGCGGAGCCCAGCACGATTCGCTTGAGAATATCTCGGATAGGGTATAGTCTCTGAGAGTCCTTGGATTTAATAGCGGCTAGAATGGTGGGCGCATTGAACTCGAGCGTCGTGAACTCGTCTTCGTCCCAGATGGCGGCCGTCTTGACAACCTCTGCCATGCCATTGATGAACTCTCGTGTCGGTAGCGTCTCAAGGAACGCCAAGTCGATGTAGATGCGCAACGGTTGCCAGAAGGCACCAACAAGATTCTTGCCTGCCGGTGTGTCGATTGCAGTCTTGCCGCCAATAGAGGAATCGACCATAGACAGCAAAGTGGTGGGCACCTGGACCAAACGAACACCACGCATGAATGTAGCAGCAACATAACCAATCATGTCGCCAATGACACCACCCCCAAGTGCAACAATGACGGTATCCCTTGTGCATTTTTGCGACAGCATCCAGTCCTCGATGCTTGCCTTAGTCTGGCGACTCTTTGAAACTTCACCCGGCGGAATGGCATAAGTGAGGAGTCGAATGGGGGCAGGCGCGGCGGCATTGAAAACTTTTTGGAACGGCGGGACATAGGTTTCATAGAGGTTTGTGTCGGTGATGACAACGTAAGTCGAAGTCTTGAGGTTCTCGAGGAGATCGTGAGTCACATAGTTGAGCCAAATGCCGTGATCCACAATGATGTCGTCCTTGCCCAGGATCGTGATCCGGGTCGGACCTGTGCCCGAACCCGAGCCATTAGCCAATCCCATGATCAATCGCAAAAGTAGGGAGGGGAGGCTGTTGCGGTTAAGTAGGACTCTGGCGCATTGATGTTGTTTTCGTCGTCGAGTTCACCTCTAGAGCGAGTTGAAGGAGTTGCAGAAATTTAGGGGTGCTTGTGCGTGTAACCTCGCAGCGGTGACCGGAGTGTGAGTCAATTTGGTTTTTTGCAGAGCGATGTCAATTGGAAGGACAGGGAGAAATGTGGAGATAGGTGTTACGGTGGACTGTGAGGCTGCCTGTATCGGAGGTGTTTCTTAAATATAGAAAAATGCCATGGTAATACTCAGTAAGTGTTGAAGTACGTATACACCGGAAAAATGCTCCTTGTTTAATTGCTTGTGTGAACAGTTACGGCAAGACGTGTGCAACGAGTTATTTGCGCAGTGTGCGGCGGCCCTAGGGGCAAAATGCACGGATATGTCTTCGGAATCTCCCTATTTGCTAGGGAAATACTTCCAGAAGATACAGCCGAAATTTTACCAGCGGCATTGCCTGATTCAGCGCATTAGCCTGCTAAGTGTGGTAGGGTTAAAGTATATATATAGGTATTATCTCTATAGTATTAATATGTATATAACTATTAAATGTAGTGGAATAACACGTGATTTACCTGGCAAATATACACCAAGAATACAAAGAAATTATAGGGATTTCTATATAATATTAACCTATTAAATATAAGATTTAATGTATTACCTGTGTAACGTAGTGGTGTGCGTCT